>CALSCQ010001243.1:0-25429 GCA_943704525.1 Pigoraptor vietnamica | reverse complement strand
GTGTGTGTGTGTGTGTGTGTGTGTGTGTGTGTGTGTGTGTGTATGTGTATGTGTGTGTGTGTGTGTGTGTGTGTGTGTGTGTATGTGTATGTGTGTGTGTGTGTGTGTGTGTGTGTGTCAGTGTGTGTATGTGTGTGTCTGCGCATGTCTTGTGTGTGTCTACACACACTCTCACCACTCAACACCAACGGACGCAGCGGCGTCCACGGGGACGGAGGAGCAGCACTCGGACCGTGACCAGTACGTGGTCGTGGGCGGCGAGGTGGCCTTCAAGATCAGCCTCCGCTTCATCCAACACGCGACGCGCCTGCGTGCCATCCTCGGGGGCAAGTGGACGCCCGCGCAGTGGAACGCGATACATGCGTGGAGGGGCCCACCCTTCACGCCGGCGGACGACCTCTACGACGCGACCAAGGTCACACCGGACGTGCTTGCGTCGTTCACGGCGGGCAAGTACCCCGACGCAGTCGTGTTCCACGCGGGGCTGTGGCTCGGCTACACCGGGCTTCAGGGGTTTGATGCGGTTTTCAATTTTCCGTACGCGTTTGCCGACATCCCCTCTGCGATGGCCATGACGTCCGGCGGTATGCTGTTTCACCCGCACTTCAGCGACGCGGTCATTCTGGAGCAGGACGCGCGCGTGCGTGCGGCGGGTGCGCGCGGTGGCTTTCCCGTGATCGATTTCAGGCAAATGACGAAAGACAAGCTCAGCCTCGACTTCAGCGACGGCATGCTCTTCTCGCCGTTCATCTATTCGAACCTCGTACAGGTCACGGCGCATCAACTGTGCGAGAAGCGGAAGTGTCCGCCGGGGTAACGCAAATGTAGCAGAGAGAAGAAAAAAAGTGGAAATGGCCTCGTGTCACGTGCAATGGGGCAAATACTGCCAACGCAGTGCTAATAGAGTGCAAGTGTGTATTATTTCAGCATGTCCGTGTGTGCTCGCACGCGCCTCGCGCTCCTGGCAGCGTTGCCGTGCGATATAAACGAGACGCAAATCGAAAGCAAAACAGGGCATGACAGCGGACTCAACACAGAGCGATGCGCGGGCTTGGTCAGAGACAGCGAGTGTGATCAAGAGAGCGTGAAGTCGATGGACACACGCGTCTACGATTCACGCCGATCCGACATATCTCAAGGCGACACGAATCGCTTGCGCTTGTTCTTGGCGGCCGAGGGGTCCTCCTCGACGACCTCCGGCGCAGGCTGCGGCGGAGGGCACTTGAGGTCGCGCTCTTCGATGAGCCGCTGGCGACACGTTGCGCGAACGCTGTTCAATTGCGTCCTGAAGCAGAATAGTCGCTTGACGTCAGCGCCGGGAACCACAGAATAACCAGCATACCGATACACGCACACGTACGCCCACACAGGCACACGCCCACACACAAAGACGCACGCACGCACGTACACGCACACATACGCACGCACGCACGTACACGCACACACGCATGCCAATTCGAATACCTTACACTCGACACGTCAATCACAAAATTCGAACCACCATTCGCACGCACCTGTTGTCGGCCAGCTCCGTCACGTACGTCTCGGCGACATCGATGAGCGACTCCTTAAACTTGTTCCGGAACTTGCGGTCAGCGTCCCTCTGCGCACGCACGCAGTCCCTCTCCTGCTTGTACTGCTGCACGCAAAGGGCGCGCGCCTCGTCGCGGGCCTTCTCTTCGGCGGGGGACAGCACGCGCGGCACGTGATTTCCCGCCCTTCGCATGTACCTGACGTCACGCACCGTCGCAGTCAGCAATACCGACAACAAGGCGCCAATTACAAACCCCCTCTCTTCCACTTGCCCATGACCTGCACTGCGTCCACTGCAAAGCCCACAAGCAGACGACACCCACTTGTCCAACGTCTCGTGCTTGTGGTGCGTGCGGTCGCCCGATGGCACCTCGTCGCTCATCTCGGCAGCCTTGGCGGGGTCGCGCTCGGCCAGCTGGAGGAGGTACTGGTCACGTGACGTGCGGGCCTTCGCCGCGCGGCCCGGCTGCGACGTCTGTGAGCGAGGGCAAGCGCGTGTGAGTAGTCGTGCGATTACGTAAAGAAAGTGCGCGGCTTACAGTCTATTCAATGGAGATCGTTGCGTGCATGCATCACACACAGCAACAGACGCCCACCTCCCACGCGGCCTTGATCGCGCGGATCTGGTCCTCCCTCTCCGTGTCCTTCTTCACCTCCAACTTGGCCGTGTCGGCAACGCTCAGGATGCGGAGTCGCCACACGAGGTCGTTCTCGCTGTACGCGGGAATGTCCGGCACCTTGAAGGGGCTGCCGGCACGTGCCGCCGATTTGGCACGTGCGCGTCCCGTGGGCTTGTCCGCAGAGCCGCTCACCGACAGCTTCTTGTCGGGCGGACCGCTGCCTTCCTTGCCGCCGGGCGTCTGGGGGGTGTTGGCAGTCGCCGCTTGCAGGTTGTCCCACATGCTCAGCGTGCGCGTCATGCCGGGCAGAGGCCAGCTCTTGCGCTCGATGGTCGCCTGGATAATGTACTTGTGCGGCTGTGCAGGGAGAGAAGGCATTTGAGCGGTGTGTGTGTGTGTGTGTGTGTGTGTGTGTGTGTGTGTGTGTGTGTGTGTGTGTGTGCGTGCGTGTGTGTGTGTGTGCGTGCGTGAGTGCCCATTACACACCCGATATTCCTTGATGTTCTCGGAAATAACAGAGTCGGCGTCGTCGTCCTTGGCCTCGTTCAGCATGGCATTCGACGAGTTCACAACCGCGTGCTTGTCCTTCTCCTTCTCTTTTTCCTTCTCCTTCGCGTCTCCGTCCGCGCGCGAGTCCGAGCGGGGGTCCGCCTGGAACACGAACGCGGGGATGAGGGCGTGGCTGCGTCCCGTGGCGCTCGCGATCTCTTCGTTGTTGTCGAGCACCTGGAGCTTGATGTACACCGCCGGCTGCGACGTGCCAAGCTGGATGGTCACGGGGTGGTCTGCCTCGATCTTCACAGTGAACCTGCATTCGATAGGGGCAAGGGCGCGTGAATAATCGCACACACGCGCACGAATAATGGCGTGTGCGAGACAGCGAGATCGCGACACGCAGCACACCGCAACAACGCACCTAAAGAGCGTGCTGTGCTTGTTGTGCACGTAGGCACCGTCGAAGTCCAGCTGGTGGAACTTGGTGGCCACTTCGGGAAGCAGCGGAATGGGGGGCGCGGGCGAGCTTACGATGCGCAGACGCCACCTCCCGGGAGCAATCGCCTGGGGGCAGCGGCCGTCTCCCATAAAAGTGTACCCGCGCTGCACGAAGCGGGCAAAAACGGAGTGAGCGCACAGCGCATAACGACACGGCATGCTCGATCCCTAAACAGACGCCTGGAACATTAGTCAAACTGAAGACACGGCAGCTTGCGCCCCACTGCTCACCGTGTTGGGCTCGAGCAGCTTCGGCACGGGCTGCAAGAACACCTTCGGAACCTCCTTCAGCGAATCGTTGTCAATGATGCGAAGCTGAGAGTGCGACGAAATCGACTCGTCCAACCGTGGGCCGGAGAACTGCAGCGGCGAGTAAAGCGTCGCGCGCACAAAAGTCGGCTGCGAAAAGTTGAACACCTGCTGGAAGAGAAGGAACCACCCGTTCGCCGCCTGCTCGTCGTGCGTGCCCTCGTAGTCGCTCACAAACGCCCCGAGACGCTCGCGGAGTATGAGCCCCTCCTCTCCAAACGAGAACGTGTGGCGCGAGCACACGGTGATCCAGTACCCAAACGGCGCCGTGACGGAGAACCGGTACACGTGCGGCCCCGCGGGCACGCTGAGCACGGCGGCCTTGGTGGCGTTCGTCTTGATCTTAAATACGGAGACGTCCGACCGCATGCTCTGCCAGTTGTAGCTGTCCACGACGAGCATGCCGGCGGGCGGGTTCGGCCCCGCGAGCGCCGAGTTCGCCTTGGGACCGGAGAAGGCGGTGAAGCCCACGAGTATCTCCGCGGGCGATTCGTTGTCAACGTGGAGGAGGAAAGGGATGCGCAGCGCGAGGCTCGGGTTGGGCGTCGAGTCCGTCGTCGCCACGATACTCTCGTGCACGTACGACACGCTGTCCGTCTGCTCAAACGCCGACGGCAGGTGGTGGAACGCGACGCCGCGCACGGCCTCGAGAAAGTCCGCAAACAACATCCAGTACTCAAAAGGCGCGTGGGGTTTGCCGGCGTCACGGAGCGCAGAGACTGCCTTCTGGCGGTTGAGCCTCGTCTCGCGCGACACGCCCAGCGCGGCCTCCAGCTCCGGCGTCCAGCCCGCGACGTCCGAGTACGAAAGGCGGCCTCGCCAGTGCGCAAACGACGAGATGAGCCACACAAGCTTGAGGTCGACCTTGCCATCCCTCACTTCCGAAAGGTTGACGCCCAGCGCCGTCGCCGTGGACAGGGACACGGACACCGAGCGCATTTCGTACACGAGCGCCGTGTGCGACAGGTCCGCGCGCGACCACAGACCGTCAGTGGTCTGCTGCGCGGGCGACGGCGTGGGCGCCTGCGTCGGGGGGACCGTGAGGTTCATCGAGGACGCCGTCGTCGCAGAAGGCGTGACGGACGAGACGGAAGCCAGCCCAGCGTTCGACACGGCGTTGTTGGGGGCCGCTCCCGAGAACGAAGGGACCGCGCCGAGTGCCGCAAGGGCGGCGACGTTCGCAGTGGCGAGCGGTTGGTACGCCGGGCGGAGGGGCGCTATTGTCGCGAGGACGAGGCGCTCAAACGAGAGACTCTCGACGTCCTGCGCTTCGGCCGCCGGCGCCGTCGTCGCAGAGGGCAGGGTGGCGAGCTTCGAGGCACCGGCAGAATGAGGACCGGGGTGCCCGCCGCTGACAGAACTGACCGACGTCTGCTTGCGGAGCGTCGTCGACGACTGCGGCGCCCCGCCACGTCCGCCATGCACGTTCTGCGTGCCGGATTGCGCGCGGGGGCCCGGCGGCGCGGGACCGGCCGATCCCTGACTTGGACGGGGCGCGGCCGACGCCGACACGGACTGCGATTGCGCCGCCTGACGGGACCCTGCGCCCTCGGATTCGTTGGGCGGTGTCTCGGGGCGCGAGTCCGGGCCGTTCGCGTCGTCGTCGTCCCCGTCTTCGCGCGAGTCCACTGGTCGCCATGCGTTGCACACGACGCCCCACAGGTCACCGCGCTGTGCGACAGCGGCCTGGTGGATGGGGATGCACTCCGGCAGAGCGCCCGTGAGCGCGTGGACGATGCTGAAGTCGCCGTGCTCCGGCTCGCTCGACGTCTCCTGGTAGCTCAGCGCGGCAATGCGGAGGAGCGCCTTGCAGATGAGCGGCACCCAGATCTCGTTCGGGACAGAGGACGTCGGGAGGAGAATGTTTCCGTCGGCGTCAAAGGGCATGCGATCGTCGATAGTGATCCTCCGCCACGTGCCCATCCAGAAGAGCCGCACAGAGTACTTGCCGCCCGCGTTGTAGTACGGCACGCCGTCCTTCCCGCGGGGGTACAACAGCTCCCACGGCCGAAAACGCTCCGAGCCCACACCCAAGCGAGGGTCCAAGAGAATCGACAGCTGCGCGGCGAACGTCCGCATCAGCTCGCTCGTGTACGCGGCCGCCGCGCTGCCCGTCGAGATGCGGGCCATGTCGTCCACATTCTCCAAGCGGCCCGAGGCGTCCGCGTCTCCCACCGACACTTCCGAGGGATTCGCAGAGGGCGCCACCACCTGCGGCTTCTCGGCGGAGATCGACTGGTGCAATGACGACTGCGTCGATTGCGTGAGCGAGGGAAGGTGTGCGGACGCGGACACGGCCGGTGCCGGCGCAGGCACGGGGACGGGCGCCGGCGGCACAGAGAGCTGCGCCCCGAGCCCCGACGAGTTGGTCCACGCCGAAGGGTCGTAGCGCTGGGGATCCACGACAATGGGCGCCTGCTCGGTTATGTACTCTGATGGCCGCTTCCATGCGGCGACCAGGCCCTTGAGGGAGCGGGGAAGCTCCACGAGGGGCTCTGGGTCTTCGAACACAGCAATGTGCTTGCCGCTCTTGTCCTTTTCCTGCGATGAAATGGGACGCACTCACTCGCGTAAGTTACGTTGTTATATGGCAAGCATGTATGGGTGATTCGAGCAATAGACGATATAGCACCGCGCTACGGCACGCACACACACATACACAAACACACACTAGAGGGTCTACGGCGATCGAGATTTGCATTCACTCCACGCCATGCGGTGACAGATTACGCGCCAATTGCCCTCCCGCTCACTCACCGCCCATTTTTCGGCGAGAATGTCGTTATCGCTCCACTCTGGCCATAGCGTGACAATCGTGTCCGCATCGGGCGCCGCAGAGTCCCCGCGGGGCCCTCCACGCTTCGACTTGCCGCCCGAAGACTGCCGGTCCTTCGCTGTGCCGGACGAGGCCGACGACTTCTGGTTCGTCTTTTTCATTTCCGCGGGCGCTTGCGGGCGCGAAGGCCTCGTTGGCGATCAACAGGCGCGACAGAGGAGCGCCGCTTTCCAGCAAGCGCTGTCACGATGCCAAAAGTCCTCGTGCCGCCACAACGGGCGGAATTCGTCTGCGCAACTACGCGCGAGTGTGTGTGCACGGCCTTAACTCTCTGGGGCGTCGCGTGAAGAAACGCAGCGACTGCATCGCCTCGTTCCAGTTCAGGACATTTTGAATCATGCCACTCATGGGAGATGTGGTTGCCAGGGCGTTGCTAAGGATTAATCGGGATTAATCCGGATAATCGCGCGCGCGAAATTTTGAAATTTTGGCGGGTGATGCCGGCAGTCGTTCTACCGGCTCGATCCGGAACGACAACGCAAATCCGGACTTTCATTGAATGCAAACGCGCGCTTTAGAGCAGGGAAAAGGAGCGCTTGGTCGATTTCAGAACGGCTCTTGGCCCCTTGTGAGTAACAGTTACAGGTAAATGTGACTGGGATTCGGCTTCGCCCACCGAGCCCCTCTGCACCGCCGCTTCTCGCTTTCTTCTTCTCTATAGCTTCCATTGATAGTTCTGTTTGTCCGTGTACCCACTATTCTCATTCGTGTTGTCTCCACTTGTTTCACGCGCATGCGAGATGGCCGCGCTTTCATTGTGCGGGTGTGTGTGGGAGTGTTCTTCGTTCTTCATTCAGTCACTCGCTACGCAGAGTCACTCTCTGACAACGACAGCAGCTGCCCAAATAGTTTCCATGCTAATTCCATATTCAACGCATTGCAATGTATTCTGTCACTCGGCTCATCTTGCACAGCGAGCTCCACAGCCCGCACACTTCGACGCAGTTCGGCCTACTGGCACCCGCCGTTGCGCAGGAGGGACACGGCCTCGAAAAACTCGATGCCGTCGTCGCGCGCCGCGGGGGTAGGAGGCTCGGGGAAGCGGAATCGCTGCTCGTTCGTTGGGTGCGGCGTCTGGACGGGGGGTTGCGGGATCGCCATGTTGCTGATAAACCCTCCGAGGGTCCCCGCCCCAGTGTTGGCGAAGAGGTCCTGCTGGAAAATCCCGGACGGCAGAGCGCCCGCAGGGTATGCGTGCCCGTGCATTCCCACGCCGAAGAAGCCCTGAGGCGTGAGAAACGGCGAGTACGAGTGGGCGACGGCGCCGGTGGCCGTCGGCGCACTCGGCTGCTTGGGTGCCGCTGGCACTTTCGGGCCCATCGTGTCCCTCGCGTGCGCAAGCTGCGGCTGCGCGAAAGCGGCGAACATGCCCCCCGCGGCATTCCCTCCGAGCGACGCCGACGCGCTCAGCATCGCAAGAGCGGCGCTCGCTGTCTGCGCCGACGTCGCCGTCACGGGAATCCACTGCGGGCGCAGCGTGCGTGTGCTCGTCGCCGTCGCTGGAACAACGGGCTTCTTGTCGCGGGTCGATGTCGGCGACGGCGCCTTGCGAGGCTGAGGGGCCTTGGCGTCGTTCGTCTTGGCTCCGCCCTCCGCGAGCTTCGCAGCCGTCTTGACGGTCGCCGCGACGGTCGCGGCGAATGTGTTGTGCGACGCGGGAAGCCTGGCAACATTGGACGCCGCAACACGGGTCGCCGACGTGTCGGGCGTCTTGGTCGCGCCGTCGTTCGCAGTCTTGGCAGGCGTGGGCTTGGGCGCGCTATCGGCAGTCTTCTCGGGCTCGGCATTGCCTGTGGCTTCGGCCGGGCCGTCGTTCGCAGTCTTGGCAGGCGTTGGCTTGGGCGCGCCATTGGCAGTCTTCTCATTGCGTGTGGCTTCGGCCGCCGTCTTGCTCGCGACATCGGGCTGCGCCTTGTCGGTCGCCCGGTCTGCCGGCGCACTCTTGGCTGCGACGCCGATCGCCGCGGCGGGCGTCTTGGCGACGTTGGTCGTAGTCGTTGGCGTGGCCGCGCCGTCAGTCGTGGGCTTGATCGCGCCCTCGGTCGTTGTCGTCTCCGTCACGCGCTTGACGCCGTCGGGGATCGAAGTCAACTCCGTCAGGGGCTTGATGCCCTCGTTTTTCTCCGTCGTGGACTTGACCGCTAGGTCCGCGATTGCTGCGTCGGACGCCGACTTCGCGCGTGTCGTCGCGTCAGACATATTGCCTGCGCCTTCGGCGGCCTTGTTCGAGGCGGTCTTGGTGGCCGTAGCGGTCGTTGCCTTACTCGCGCCATCGACCGCCTTGCTCGCACCATCGGCTGTAACGCCGCGAGGAGTTGTCTGGGCCAGGGGGCTGGCGGAGGGCGGCGCCGGCTTGCGAGGAGGTTCGTCGACGACCTCCTTCTTGATGATGACCCGCGTCGACGGTGTCTTTGCAGTCGCAGCCGCGGGCTGCGTCTTGGCGGCGGGCGGCGACGAAGCGACGTCGCGCTTGGGCGGCGTGAGGACGCGCGGCGGCACAATCTTGCTGGGCGACTGCGACGCTTGCTCTGTGAACGTGCGCTTCTCCGCGGCGGTGGCCTTGTGCGTCTTGACGCCCGACTCCTTCCGAGGCGCAGCCGGCGACGGTGTGCTCGCGAGGCGCGGGGTCGTCTTGGTGCCTGACGTGCTCTTGGAACGCGGAGTGCTCGTGGAGCGAGTCGAAGGGGTCTTTGGTGTCGTGGTTCTGGGCGACGCACGCGTCCTCGACGTCGATTTCGGGGACGCCGCAGCCTTGCGGCGCGTAGCACAGCGACCCTTGGTCGGAGTCGCCGCGTAGCTGTCGTCGTCGTCCGTTTCGTATTCGTCGTCGCTGTCGGACTGCGCGCTCCTCGTGGCCTTGCGCTGGGCGTTACGAGCGCGCGGCGACGCATCCGGACGACTGGGAGAACTCGGCAGAGGCATGTTGAACCGGACGTGAGGCTGAAACGGCGTGGTGAGTCCGTGTGAGCGAAGGACATGAATGCAGGGCACATGTGCTCGCACTCACCCTCAGCCCGTAGTAGCCGGGCTTGTCTTCGATCTTGAAGAAGGCGCTCATGGGGCCGCGGCAGTTGTCGTTGAGGCGCGCCATCAGCGTCATGTCGGGCGTCCGGCTCCTGCGGGTGCGTAGTGCGTAGAGGCGAATGGAACCCTTGTGTCAGTGACTGTTGTGTTGCAGTCCACGCTTCTAACACTCTAGCCATGGATGCATAATGCTTTGCGTTCGTGTGTGTCCGAATGCAAGTGCGTGCGCGAGTCCCTCACTCACTTGTGGTTGACGAGGCCCCTGCGCTCGATCTCCCTCATAATCTGCTTGTAGTGCATCGGGCGGTCCTTCTCGCGCAGCACAATCTTGGCCGCGGCAAACCACGTGAGCTTGGAGCCGTCCGGGCTGCTAGGCGAGCGGCGCGTCGAGTCGGCTTCGTAGCGCATCACGGGGGGGAAGACGGGTTCCGTCCCCTCTGGCACGCTCACGGCTTCGTCCTGCGATACGAGATGGCGAAAGGGTAAATTGCTTCGTGGCGCGTTGCGAACGTACGAACGCGCACGCACACACACACACTATGTCGTACCGGAGTTTGCGTGGCGCTGTCGCACATCGTGACGTCGGCCGCGTTGAACGTATTCTCGCTCGACCGAACTGTCGCCAGTGCGTCCGCGAGTGAAGCCCTCATGCGTTCGTCGGAAATGGCAACGCCGCCGCTCAACAAGCCCTTGACGATCTCGATGATCTGACGAATACCGGTGGTAAGTTTCATGCGCATTCCCTTGAAAACATGCGCGCGTGCAAACAAACACACCTTCTCAGCGTCGGTGAGCTGAATGTCACGCTGCTTCGAGTCGGGCGACTCGGGGCAATCCTCCAAAACCTTCGACTTCTTGGCAGCCATAGCGTCGTCCTTGTCCTTGCCCTTGTGGTCGTCGTCGTTAGGGCGCTTGCGGGGGGACCGCCTCTGGGGCCGCGGTGCCATGCGACCCTTTTTCGCGCGCTTGTGCTCGTGGGTGGGGTCGTAATCGGAATTGGACTCCTCCGGTTGCGAGTCGTCGGAGCTGGACGACGTCGACTTGTACTGACGCTTGCGCTTGAACTGATCGCCGCGTCCCTGCATCTCGCCGATCGCGCCAATGGGTCCTTCCGTTTGAATGTGAGCGAGTGGCTGCTGTCGCACGCCGTCTCCTGTCGTCGTGCCGCTTGAGGACTCCGGCCCGTGATCACCTAGCCAACAAACGCAACATCAGCTTGTGCATATTGTGACATCCGCGTGCAACCGTGTGTCTATGCATCATGCATCGTGCGCACATTGCTTGTCCCCTTTGAAGGTGCTGCGTGCGCGGGCATGCATGCACTCACTTTCCGAGGTTGCCTCTTGCTTGATGCGAGGCGTCGTGGGGGATTGCGTGCTTGGCGACCAAATACGAGGCTTGCGGGAAGGATGGTCCATTCCCGTGAGATGTTTGCGCTTTTGTGGGGACGTATTACACGTCACTGTGCTTTGGACCGCGCGCTTGGGGCGTCGATTCCCATGCCATGCACTCAAAGCGATGCCGATTAAAACCGCAATCGCCGTATTTTATAGTCGTCTGTGTGTGTGGGATGTGTGTGCTGTGTGGGTGTGCCCTCTGTGTGTGTGTGTGTGTGTGTGTGGCGTGTGCGTGTGTGTGGCGTGTGCACGTCATGCGAAGGTAACGCGTTTTGTATGGAATTACTATGGCTCATGTATGGCGATGTATGGAAAAAGGGGCGTCCCCGAGCGCTGATTGGCTGATGCGTTCCCGCCAAAACGCGCGGACAGTGCGTCCTGAATACGTCAGATGCATGATGACAGTGAGCTTCTCTATCGACCGAGCACTTCATTTCTCACGGGGCAGAGAGTGCCGACGCAGAAAACGAGACGGCCAAGCAATGAAAAACGCGGGACGCGAACACACGGCAGCGGGCGCGCGATACGCAAGACGCAACGCATGCGATGGCAAAGACGACAGGGGCAATTGGGGAGGGCAGGTGTGAGGGCGGGCTCTAGTCCGAGTCGTCGCCCTTCTTCTTCTTGTCCTTCTTGTCCTTCTTGTCCTTCTTGTCCTTCTTTTCCTTCTTCTCCTCCTTCTTCTCCTTCTTCTCCTTCTGCAAGACACCCAGCAAAGCACTCAAGGGTAAGCGACTGTCTCATAGCATGAGAGTTAACGGGAAGCAAGGTTCAGCAAACACTCAAAGCACACGGGAAACAGGGCGACAAGCGCTCACCTCCTCCTTCTTTTCCTTCTTTTCCTTCTTCTCCTTCTTCGCGGCAGGCTTCTCCTCCTCGCTGTCCGACTCGTGCTTGCGCTGCAGATTCAAAGAGACACACATTCAGCCACCCGAAACGTCAACATCCCACAGACGACAACCAACAACAACGACCAACCCTGCGATTAGCGCTCGTCAAGCACAGCAGACGTACACAGAGCAAGCAGCGCAACGCACCTTCTTATCGGCCTTGAGTTCCTCGATGAGTGGCTTGGCATCGACCTCCATCTTCGAGTCCTCGCCGTTCTCCGCCGAAGCAGACGCGTCTCCCCTGTAGTCGACGTAGTTCTTGCTCCAGTTCGAGGGCGTGTTCTCGTTGGGGCGCCCGTACTTGTCGAGCTTGCCGTCCTTGATCATCTTCTTCTTCTCAACCGCCTGCCGTGCGAAAAGGACAGAGTCACCAAAGGGACGGACACAAAGGCTGTGGAAGGAGAAAGGAACAGGAAGGAGGCGCTAACAAACAGTACATCTGGGGATATTGTCGCCACAGTACATGTGCACCCTGCCACGGACGCACCTTCGGGCCAAGGCCCCAGCGGCGCGGGTATGTGTCCCTCTCCATGACGACGCGCTTGATCTTGGCGACAATTCCGTGGTCGCACGTGGCCATCACGGCCGTCGTCATCTGCGCAATACCGAGCGCAATCGCCTCGCCCTTGGTCGTCATCAGCACGACCTCCTCGCCGACCTCAATGCCAGACTCGAAGCGGAGGAGGCCAGGGACCATGAGCTTGGCGCCGTAGCAAATGGCGTTGACGGCAGAGTCCTTAACGACGATGCGCTTGTGCGAGGTGAGGAGCATCTCGAGCGGCTTGATCACCCGCCGGAGGTACGTCTCTGTTGATTATTGTGACAAGACGTGTCAGCAAAAGTGTGTCACTCGCACACACTACCAGTCAACGTAGTCGCTGCAAGCACTCACCGTCCTTCGTGTTGTCGTACACCCACTGGGCGTCCAGAATGTCGTGCATCGTAAACGAGTGGTCCTGCGCCCACACACAGCGAAAGGTAAGCGTACATCTCCCACAAATGCATGTAACAACGACAACCAGCAAATACAGAGCCCTAGTACAAGGCACGATATCGCGACAACGCACCATCTCGGAAAGCACGCCAGAGCGGACGCGACGCAGCTCCTGCATGTGACCACCGACGCCGAGGAGGAGACCGAGGTGGACGCAGAGCGTACGAATGTAAGTGCCGGCCTCGCAGCTGACCCAGAAGATCGCGAGGTGCCTGTCCTTATCAAACTCGATCAGCTTGCTCTCGTAGATCGTGCGGATGCGCAGCTGGCGCTTCACGGCGGCGATGAGCGGAGGGCGCTGGAAGAGCGCGCCCGTGAGGGTCTCGATGCTCTGCGAAGGAATGGAAGCAGGGCGTTTGTCGGTGAGCGTCAACAGTGCTAGTGCTAATGGATTGCACATGTATACTACAACAACCACAACACATACGGCGAACCCCTGCAGCATCACTTGTCACTGACTCGCGAAACGCACGGTCCAACATAGCAACCAACGCACCTGGGACAGCTTGAGCTCCGACTGGATGGCATCGTGCAGGCGGAGAATGCACACGTATTCCTTGCCAGCGCCCTGCTGCGACTTCACGAGGCGCGTCGCGCGCTCAACGCACACGATGAGCGAACCCGTGACCTTCGGGTCGAGCGTGCCGCTGTGGCCCGTCTTCTCCACGCGGAGGATGCGGCGGATCCACGCGACAACCTCGTGCGACGAGGGGTTCGCGGGCTTATCGAGGTTGATCACACCATAACGCACATAGTCGTGAATGGGGCGCTTCAGGGGAGAGCAGCCGCTGGGGATGGGCGTGTAGTGGCCCGTGCGCACGTTCAGCTTGTCGTAATTCTTGAGCAGCAGCGGCCACTTGGACGTGTCGAGCGTCGGCGTGATCTTCTCCGGCTTGATAACAAAGTCGGCCGTTTCCTGGTGCGCGCCGGCATCTTCCTTCGCCTCCTTTCCCTTGCGCTTCTTAACTGCGCGCCACAGCAAGGGAAAGCGGATCAGCGACCAATTCGACAAGAACGACCAACTGCTCGCATGCACGGCACTACTAAGAACGCGTCTGGACGAGATGAGATAGGATCATTCTCCGCCGCGACTGAAACGTCTCCACTAAGACGCGACACCGCTAATAATCGCCATGACGCTATACGCGCAATTACGTGGCACCGCCCACGAACAGTGCTCATCAAATTCGCAACCGCATGCTCACCGTCGGCCATCTTCGCTGGCTGCTAGGGCTACACGAGACAGCGCAACAGACGCGACGTACGCAGTGACTGAATAAGGGTCCTGAGCGTTGAAGAGAAGAAGAAACGGCAAGAGATGCGACCGTGCGAGTGAGTACAACAGCGCCGATTAGCACGCGACCGACCAAACCGAGCGATTATTTGCGCAGGTCCATTTGTATGAAAAATGTACCGCAGCCAAATTTATTTTGCGCTCTCCATAGACATGTGCTGCCAGTCACGTGATATGACAATATTCCACCGAGACCTCGGCATAAACAGTCCATAACAAACACAACCAATAGAAATTATTAGCGAGATATCGGTAAAATGGACGGTCGGCTGTCCCACAAGCGGGTGCAAGCGTGGACCGATGCGTCAAGGCGCGTGCACGCTCCCTGCTCGTCTCCTCCATTCCGTGCAGGTCCCCTTTCAAAGCGAATTTATCTTTCGCCTTTTACTAAAGATAACCGTGGGAGGGGACTCTTCAATGCACTTTGAGAATTTTTATTCGCGGAGGTGCGAAAGCCCTCCGTTCTCTTCTCGAGAGAGAGAGAGATGCTTTCTTCAAACAAAAAGACAATTTTACAAGTACTGAACATGTGTGCATCATTGTCCGCTCTCTCTCTCTCATTACCCTTTTGCGTTTTCATCTCAGCACTTTCACTTCCATTAAGCTGTTTGCATGTGCAACTTCGTGTGCGTCGTTCTCTCTCATTACACTGCACAGGGGTGCAACTTAGTGTGCATCGTTCGCTTTCTCGCATTACACACTTTGCTTCTCGGCACTTTGTTCGCTCTCTTATTACATACTTCAGCACTTCAGCACTTTGGAGCTGTGCATTTACTTTCTCTCTCATTACACTGCACAGGGGTGCAACTTAGTGTGCATCGTTCGCTTTCTCGCATTACACACTTTGCTTCTCGGCACTTTGTTCGCTCTCTTATTACATACTTCAGCACTTCAGCACTTTGGAGCTGTGCATTTACTTTCTCGAAGAGTTGTTGGGCATTCGGTCGGTAATGTGCCGAGTGTGCTTTTCCTCCACTCAACAGATCGCTGCGCACGGTGCAGGGAACACAACCACAGGGCGCGCGCATCGAAGTCGAGGGATCTGAACGGTCGCAAGGGCCAACGACAGCGCTACGAAAACGGCCCAAGTGCTGCCTTGCCGCGAGCGCGTCGGGCGGCAGCCGTGTGTGCAACGGGAGATAAAGTGCGTATCTTCAAGCACGAACAACACGCGCACGTGCCGCACTTTT
The DNA here is from genome assembly GCA_943704525.1 of Pigoraptor vietnamica. NCBI lineage: Eukaryota > Filasterea > Ministeriida > Capsasporidae > Pigoraptor > Pigoraptor vietnamica. Next base: position 10,349 of record CALSCQ010001243.1, on the reverse strand, counting down.
GAAAGCTGGTATTTAGACCATCCACTTCGTTTCATCTCCGAAAATCAGTTTAACCCGCGAGCGCCACGTCCAGTTGACGCCGTCATTCCGCTCTAAGTGCCGCATGCCAGCCGCCTTTACACTTCTGATCCTCTGACTTTGCCGTCATATATTGAGACGGGTGTTCTCGTGACGCACTGTGAATGCCCGCAAGCCGAGGAGTGTGTCGGTACCGGCACACATAGCCCCGAGCGGGACTCACAGTGATAGATATGTCGCAGTGTGTAACAGTCCAATGTTTTGGTTTGCTGGCCCCAAGGGCGCTCTTAGAGCCCTTGGTTTTCCCCTGACTGTTGTGGCTTGTAACATTCAGCGAAAACTGAACAGACACCTCTCCTTGTCACGCGTTCGCACGGCAACAGACGACGCGAAGTCCCTGCTGTGCTGTGCGCGTGCTGAGAATGTCGCTGCTCACGACAACCATTCCCGTGGGGCACCTGGAGGACATCCGCGTCGCCCTCACTCGCGATGGGGCTTCGATCGTGACGGCGGGCGCAAAGGTAGTGGAGAAAGTTCGAGGGTTAATGAGAGAATTCGGGAGGCCGTACGGCGCGAAGTACGAGTACTTTGTCTCTCTTTGGGATGCGACCACGGGCGACTTGACGAGGAACCTCGGCGAGTACGTGCTGAATCACGAGTTTCAGACGCTCATTATGTCGGGGGACGGCATCCGCGTCGTTTCTTCCACCGTATTGAATTATCGCGAAGTCGAGGTCTTTGAATGGGACGCGCTTGCGGGGACGAACAAGACGCAGAGGTTTCAGGGCGAGGGCTTCGACTCGACACTGCTTGCCGTATCGCCTGATGGTACCCGCCTCGTGTTGTCCGACTACAGCAAGAAGGGAGGACCCTGTGTTGTGGGTTGGGACACGAAGGAACCAACTACGACTCTCGCGAAACCCCGTGGTTACATCTACTCGGTTGTGTTCTCGCCGGACGGGGCGACTGTGGCGATGGGGTGTGGTCGCGAGAAGTTCGGGTGCATTGAGTCGAAGAACAATGGGATGGTGCAACTGCTCGATGCAACGACCGGAAACTGTCTGCGCACGCTATCCCTGGAGACTCGACACGCGGTGTTTCCACTCGAGTTCTCTGCGGACGGGGCTCTGCTTGCCGCAGGGTTTTCGAGCGGCGTTGCAATCTTCGACGTTGCCACGGGGGAGCGCCGCATCACCCTCGAGGCTACAGGCGCTAAACTGTGCCTCGCGTTTTCCTCGGACAGAGCGGCGTTTGCGGTGGGGAACGCGGACGGCAGCGCGCAACTTTGGGACACAACGACGGGCATTCTGTTGGAGGCGCGCGAGAGCTGCGACGACGTGCGCTTCACGAGCGTGGCGATGGGCGCTGAGGGCATGGTTGTCGCGTATAGCGACCCGTCCGGCGACATCGTGATCACGCGGAGAAGTATGCGAGCGACTGCGGACGCCGCAGCCCTTGGCCGCCCGCAGCGCGCCGTCACGACCGCATTCGACGAGGATGTGGAGCGCGCACTCACTGCGATGTCGGACGGACCATGGGATGCAGCCGTGCTGGCGGAAGGCTGTCGAGTCCTCGGAACTGCGCTGTCGAAGCGGCAGAGCCCTTCCTATCTGTACGGGAACGGAGTGCTGGTGGCTGCGGTGCTGCGTGCGATGCGAACTTTCGGCGACAATGGTGGCGTTCAAACGGCCGCTCTCGAGGCGCTCGCAAATATTGCTTATCTTCCTAAGAGCGACATGGCGGACGTTGCTCGTGTGATGGAAGAAGTGATGGTGCGCTGGGGAACGGACGAGGGAGTGGCGTCCGTTGCCGTGCACACATTGCTCGAGATTGTCGTCGGCCACGACGGCGAAATAGGGGTGATATTCGGGACACGTAGTGTCTTGGAGGCGCTTGCGGCCATTCTGCACACGCACGGCGGCTGCGATGGCTTGTGCGAAGAGGCTGTGGACATCATAGAGCACGTGTGCCGCGAGAGCCCTGGGTCCGCGCACGCAGTCGCTGCGAGCGGTACGGCAGACTTGTTTGTTGGGGCGATGGCGACATGTTACGATGGCAAGTGGCTGGAACGGGGTTGTCGGGTGCTGTTTGCCCTGAGCCGGCACTCTGTGTTCCCTGCGGGGTGTGTGGAGGCTGCACTCACTGCACTTGAGCGATTCCCCGACGACGATGAGCTTCAGGAGCTCGTGCTTCACATTCTGCGCGCCGCTGCGAACGATGACGGCCAATGTCACGTACCTGCGCCCCTTTACGTGCGGGCCGCGCGTGTCGGGGTTGCGTTGGTTTTGGCCGCTCGCACAAACGAGGCTCAGACGAGCGCGCTTGTCCTTCTCAGCGGTCTCGCGTCCTCTTCGAGAGACGCCGCCGTTTTCGCCGTGGAATCCGGCGCTGCGGGGGCGGCGGTGAGGGCCATCTATCACCCTGTCGCTGATCCCAGCCGGTCCTCAATCGACGCTCGGTTCAATAAGTTGGACGTGCGTGCGCATGCGTGTACCTTGCTCGGTGCGCTTGCGGCGTCTGGCCGCTTCGCGCAGCTGCGAGCGGCGCGTGCCATCCATGCGATCGCGTTCGCGATACGTTCGGAGCGAGAGTATAAGAATGAAAGCGAGTTCGTCGGGACGGCCGCCCTCGCGAAACTGGCGGCCGCGTCGGCGCCGTGCGACTTTGACCTGGAAGGCGCGGGCGCATTGCGAGCTGTTGAAGGGGCCCTTCGCGGGATCGGCGGGAGTAACGACCGACTGGAGGAGCTGGCGCGGTCCGCGCGGACAATCGGCGTTGATGACCGCAAGCCGTTGCCCCAGAGCGCGAAGGCGGCGGCACAAGCCATGTACGACGACGCACGGAGCGCTCAACCCGACGCATTCGCGCTGCGAACGCACTGCGCGGCGTTGCTGGAGGCTATTGCCGGCCGCTTCTGCAAGCCGGCGAGTGCTGCCGACTTGTCGCCCCTGGCGGACGCCGTCGTTGTCGCAATGGAGGCGCACGTGGGGGACGCAGAGGCGCAGTCCATGTGCTGCGCTGCGCTGTGTGCGCTTGCCACGAACTCTGAAATTCAGAGAGGCTTTGGAACCCGCGCGTGCGGCGCTGTGTTTCGCGCCATGAGTGTGCACGCTGTCGACTCCGGTGTGCAGGCGGCTGCACTCGCCGCCCTCCGCGAACTGACGATGCCGCCCGGGCAGGTGCCGGTGGGCGACGGCGAGCTGAATGCGCTTGTGCACGCGGTCATAGGTGCAATGCGCGCGCATGCTAGCGACGTGAACGTGCGGTTTCGCGGGTGGCTCGTGCTCGTGGGATTGGCGGCGACCATGCCTGCTTGGATGGTGTGCGACAGCGCCGTCATTGAGACGGTGTGCGGTGCGGTGCTTGGTTTGGGACGCGAAGACCTGGTCCACGGGATGTCGGCTGCAAAGAGGACGATAGCGCTCGTGAATGCCGCCGGCGTCGCGTCCGCTGGTCACGGCGGCCCTGAGTGCGTCGCGCGTGTCATGCGCGCTCTCCCTTTGGCGGCGGATGTGCAGCTGGCCGGCGTCGAGTACCTGGAGCGCCTGTTTGCGTCCGCGCCTGTGTGCGGCACGTCACTGGCGTGCAGATGGGAAGCCGCCCTTGTGGCGCTGCGAGCGCACTCGCAGGACGCCGCCCTTCGTAAGGCCGCGGTGTCAGCGCTGCGGACACTCGCGCTGCTGTGCGCGGACGAGGCGCTGAATACTGACGGGCGTGCGCGCGTGTGCGCCAAAGTGGTTGCCACAATGTGGCGCGGCTTCTCGGACGGCGACTTTCTACAGGCTGCCTACGAGTTGGTGTTGCATTTGGCGAAGAATACGGCCGCGTGTGCGCGTGCGCTCGTCGATGCCGGGGCCGTGGAGCTCATCGCCGCGACACTGCACATGGACGGCCCTCCGTCAGTCAAGGAGCAAGCGCGCGTGTTGGGCGTGCTGCTGGGTGCGCCGACCGGTCCAAGCGTCGAAGGCAACGCCCGGAACACGCTTTGGGACTGGGCGTGCACAGCCCCTCCCGACCACAGGACGGACATTTTGGCCCATCTTGTCGGCAATTTGCCCGACGCCGCGAGAGACTTCGAAGGTGAGAGCACGCCATTGGTGTGTGTGTGTGTGTGTGTGTGTGTGTGTGTGTGTGTGTGTGTGTGTGTGTGTGTGTGTGTGTGTGTGTGTGTGTGTGTGCAGACGTGCGTGCATGCATGCGTGCGTGCGTGCGTGCGTGCGTGCGTGCGTGCGTGCGTGCGTGCTAGTTCTCCGCAGCTGATGCGATGCATCTCCTTCCATCCATAGCGCGTCCGGACGAAGCCGATTTGTGCATCGCGCTGATTAAGAGCGGCCGCGTGGGCATTTCCTCCCTCCGCCGGCGTGCGAAGTGCGATTCTCTCGGCGGGGACCCGGCGCACATCGAGTTTCTGTGGTTCGTTCGAAAGGTGCTCTTAACTGCACCCGTCGCAGCGACGCAACGGGAGCGCAAAGCGTATGCCGCGTGGCTGCAGCGCCGCTGCGAGCAGCGTGGGGACCTGGAGGCGGTGGGACGGCAGTTTCCCAAGGATGAGCGGGATCAACAAGCGCCGTTCGTGTGCGCAGAGTGGAGTGCGGGCCTCGCGGCGAGCGCGTTTGCGTGAAGCGAGGTCACTGTTTGTCCGAGAATGTCGTCTAGCTGTTCACCGGGGCTTGCGTGGTGGCGGGTGATGTTGTCTGAGGGAGCGTCGAAACAGCGCCCAGCGATGCGATATCGTGGTATTCCGCGTGTGCAACAGATGTGCGTGCGTGATAAAGTGCGTATCTTCAAACACGAACGTGCACCGCCAACTGCATGGTACGCGCCGCACTTATGAGAGAGGGCATGGCAAGGTGGCTAGCATCTCCTCTCGCAGCGCACGACGTTGGCGCTACCGGCGCATCCTCACTGAGGCTGCACCGCTTCCCTGCGTGTCACCACTTTGCGCTGCTTGAGAGCCAACTCCTGTTATTCAACGCATTCGCCAGGCAGAGCCAGTTCATTGGAGCAAGCGCCAAATAGACAGCGCAGTAGTACACTTGTATCACATACCCCGTCGTCCTGGTCGTAGGAGTCCAACACATTGGCGTCGATCGCAATGTCGCTTTCAGAGCCCCTGGAGCCCGTCGGTTACCTTCACGTTCCACGCCACGACGGTCTGAGCCGGGACGAAGGTCGAGCGACGCAAGGCTCAGTCGCCGAGCCGTCCAGCACTTGCGACCCCCTGTGAAACGTACATCATCGGCGCCCCTGCCGGTGCGTGGGCGCTGGGATCAGCTCGTCCAGAGTGGCCGTTGCAAAGTCGACGTCGCACTCAGCGACACGCAGTAAGTTGGTGATGGGGTTCAAGAGCAAGATATCGCAGTCGATGTCGTAGGCACGGCGCGCCTCTTGTCATTGACATGAGAACGCCGGTCGGCGCTTCGATTGACGATGCGGTGCATGATTAATGACTGCAGCTGAGATGCCATGTGTCGCGGAAGATCTTACGCTCGTCCGCTGCGCCGTCACCGTCCCAGTCCTCGCCCGTACATCAACATTATATTGCACTTCAGTAAGTTAAACTTGCGGCACAGCCCACGTGGCCGCGGTCGCGCCGAACCGTGCTGTCTCCTGAGTGGCGAGGGCGATGTCACAACTGAGCAACGCCGACGCGGCGCGCGCGTGCCGCTTCAAATGAAGACTGGCAAGGCCCAAGTCGCCGAAGATTGGCGCCGGAGCCGGCTGAGCCAGCCTCGGAGCACTGGCACGTCGGCACTGCTGAGGTTGGCGCACTGGCGGCCCGGGCCGGCGGTCAGCCGACGTGCTGCCGCACTGTTTCAGTGAGGCGCACGTCGGCCATTTTCAACGGCCGGCAAAGCCCCCGAGTTCAAACCACTTCGCCTTACGTGTTAATGCCCGTCACCTTGAGTTTCATTGGCCGAGTCGGTCAGTGTTACGAAGATCTTGAGCGCCGAAGCGGCCGCCGCCGGCCGGTCAGGCGGTGTTGATATGTGGCCACTGCATTCAGTCAACACATCACAACTACACCCCGGAATTTTGGACTGGCCGTGCGCATATTAATCGTGTTCTTGTTTTTTCTTCTCTTTCTAGGCATCCTGCTCCTCACTCACGCACCACTCTCGGAAGTATTGCCGCCATGGGTCGTGAGGGCGCTCGCGTCCGTTCGTTCGTCGTTGTGCTCGCGGCCGTGGCGGCGCTCTCAACAGGTGCGGAGGGCATCGCGGGCGACAAGTGGACCCTCCCCATGTGCTCAAACGTGCCGAACAACGTGCCGTCCGACGTCACGTGGAATACGGCGAACATCGAAGTCTATAAGCCGGACGTGCACTATGTCACGGTCACCGACGGCCTCGTCTGCGCCTCAGGGCAAACGCCCGTCATCGCGGGTTTTCTGTATGTGACGCGCTCAACCGCTCCGCTCGACCGCGTCGATTCCAGGTTCTTGATTTACGGGGGAAAGGCGTACTATGTCTCGCCGTCCGGCAGGTGCATCATCAGCCCTCCGGTCGTCGGCAGCACGAACAGCATGATGACGATAATGATCGGCAGCAAATCGTCCTATAACCCGGACGATTTCGTAACAACGCAATGGGCGTACGAGAAGTCGTGCACCGAGTGGCGTTTGCCTGACGGGGCCGGCCCGCCGGGCGCTTGCGTGTTCTCGGTGGAAGCCGGCGACTGTAGAATTGCGCGGCGGGCAGCGTGCTATGACGCAGGTGCCGGTGTGCCCGTCGACGACAGCTATTGCGATCGCGACGCGCGGCCGGCGTCTGGTGTTACGCCGCCGGCGCCGCCAGTGCTGTGCTCGAATTGCACCGAGTGGCGTTTGGGTCCCTGGGGTCCGTGCGAGCTCTCGGAGCAGGGCACCTGCACAAGGAGACAGCAAGGCGCGCAGTGCTACGGACGGGGAGTCGATGCGCCCATCGCCGACAGCTACTGCAACCCCGAATTGCGGCCGGCGTCGGAGTCGCAGGCGTGCGGGGCGTGCTGGCGCATGGCGCCGCCGAGTACGTGCGATATAACGGGGCCGGGCAGCTGCACGACCACGCGATTGGCGGTGTGCTATTACATGGATCATTTTGAGTCCGAGTGGTTCTGCGACCCCGCATCGCGACCGGCGGACGTGATCCAGGCGTGCTCATGCAACGACGCAATGGCGGTGCGTGCGGCCATGGATGAGCCGGGTGGGACGTGGCACAGTGGCGGCGGAGTACTAACAGTAACGACGCTGGGCGCGGTATTGGGCGCCACTGTTGGGTTCTGCGCGGTCGTGGTGGGCGCGGTTATATTGCGGCGGAGGGGAACGGCGGCGTCGGCGGACGCGGTCACGTGCGGCGAAGAGGGCGAGCCGACTGACTCGGTACTATGATGCGGACCTCACTGCGTTGTCCGCAGTGGAATACAACGTCTTCTTCGCGTTCAATTTACTCACAGTTAAGTGCTCATTCTATTAGCAGTGGACTGACGGTGCGCGCACACGGCACTCACACACATTCCCGCTCTTTGTGTGCCGGCAATCGGCTGGCATTGAGCTGGGCAGGCGTGTGCCTCTCTGCAGCGTCATATTAGTCCCTGGGTTAGTTTTTAGATTAGTAAGCCGGCGGAGTCTGAGCGGCAGGGCAGTCTGTTGGTCTCAACCCAATGCCGGGATTTGCCCGTGGTGGCAGACCGATGGGACGCTGTCCTGCCGATCAGCACACAATTATACAGTAGCGACATCTGCCGTGAACAAGAACCCTTGGGTATGAACGACACGCCCTCAAAGGCTCAGTCTGCAGCGACCGACGGACTCGACGTATTATGGGCCTTTTCTTTTTGGGTCTCACTGTTGTGCCTAGGGATGTCAATGGTCACTCGGCTGCGCACTGGGCTGACGTGTTCAATCATTGATCAGTGAGGCGCAACGCGCTTGACTGTCACTTTTTTTTTCCTTCTCTTTTTCCCCGTACTTAACGGCGTCAATCGTAATCCGCTCGTCCTCATCGGCCGTCGGTACACGACAAGCCCGCGCACGAACTCTCTTCGATTGAATCCAGACAGTCTTACGTTGTCGTCCCCATCTTTACTGTTCTGTACTGCTGCTGCAGGGGAATGCGGCAATTGCTGTATTCATTTGTACGATGCTCGCGTTCAAATATAAAACTGTGTCTGCGTTGCCGCCACCTTTGGCGCTTCCGTAGGGGCCTCGACCACATGCTCCGCGCCCTGCGCCCGCTGCAACTCCCCGGGCGCGGCATGTTGCTGGACCACCGTGTGCTGCACAACGACGGGCAGTGCGTTCGCAACGGGCGGCTGCAAGGCCACGGGCCCCGATAGGGACTGCGCCTGCTCCACTGGCACGTACGGGTGCGGCAGCTGCATCCCGATGGGCGCGGAAATGGGCAGTTGCTGTCCCGCTTGGTTCATCGGAGCGTAGGAGAAAACGGGCTGCTGCATCGCGGGGGATGGCATAAGAGCCGGCTGCTGCCGCGCCTGCGCCGTCGGCGCGTACGAGAGCGGCTGCATTGCGACAGATGCGGGGATGGGCTGTTGCTGTCCCGTCTGGTTCATCGGAGCGTAATAGAGGACGGGCTGCTGCATCGTGGGCGGCGGCATACCAGGCTGCTGCTGCTGCCGCGCCTGCGCCGTCGGCACGTACGAGAGCGGCTGCATTGCGACGGGTGCGGGGACGGGCTGTTGCTGTCCCGCTTGGTTCGTCGGAGCGTAGAAGAAGACTGGTTGTTGCTGCATCATTGGGGTTGGCATGCGAGGCGGCTGCCCCTGCGCCGTCGGCGCGTACGAGAGCGGCTGCATGGCGACGGGTGTGGGGACGGGCTGCCGCTGTCCCGCTTGGTTCGTCGGAGCGTAGAAGAAGACGGGTTGTTGCTGCATCGTTGGGGTTGGCATGGGTGGCGGCTTCCCCTGCGCGGTCGGCGCGTACGAGAGCGGCTGCATCGCGGCGGATGCGGGGATGGGCTGTTGCTGTCCCATCTGGTTCATCGGAGGGTAGTAGAGGACGGGCTGCTGCATCGCGGGGGGCGGCATAACAGGCTGCTGTGGTTGCCGTGCCTGTGCCGTCGGGGCGTACGAGAGCGGCTGCATCGTGACGGGTGCAGGGATGGGCTGTTGTTGTCCCGCCAGTGCCGTCGGGGCGTACGAGAGCGGCTGACGCATCAACACGACTGGCTGCGCCTGATCGATTGACGTGCGCGGGAGCGGGCGCTGCGTCGCGGGTGGCGCCGCTTCTATCGGGGCCTGCGGAAGGGGCTGATGCATCTCGACGAGTTCGACGCCGACGCCGACGCCCGCCGCCGAGAGGGAGCCCGCCGAACCGCGCCCGTCCTGGGCCGTTGTCTCGCGCAGCAATGACTCGGACTGCCTCTGAGAAGCGTCCTGTGCCTCTTTGCGCGGAAAGCACGCCTTGAACGTGGCACCCAAATCCCGCCACATCGATGCGGTCGACGAACTCCCGATGCGCGCCTTCACCTCCTGCACGTCCTGGCAGACGGCGCACGGCAGGCAGCAATTCATCGCCAGTGCGCTCTTGGCGAAATCGCCGCCGATCTCATGCCGGTCCCGCACGCGCAACCGCAGCATCAGCAGTCCCAGCCACGGCACACAGCACGACACGCAGCAGAGCAGAAAGTTGAAGGGTCCTTGCTCCACGTCGCCGGCCGCCTTCCCCATTGCGCACGAGTGACACCCGCACGAGACAAGAGCGCACGTCTCCGGGTCCCCGAGGCAGTCGTACAGACCATGCGTGTAGTGGTTGGGCTCCTTGGCGCCGTCGACGTCGGACTCTGCGACGTATTGGGGATCCCAGTCGCCGTGCGCGCCCATTTCGCGAATGTCCTGCACCGCCGCGCATGGCGGACAGCAAAGGCTAGACAGGAAAGCGCTCGTCGGCGACTGCGCGATGTTGTACTTTGTCGCCACTCGCGACCGCAGTATCCACCCGGCGAGGCACGACGGAAGCAGCACGCTTAGCCAGTACATGCGCCAGTCGAACGGTTTCTGCTCGACGTCCCCTGCCGCCTTCGCCACCATAACAGAGTACGAACAGCACGTCGCGCACAGCAGCAAACGGCCCTCCTCCCCGTCGCACGAGTCGAGGAGCTCGTGGGTGTACTCGCCAGCCTGGGGCGGGTCTGAAAGGTCCGTGGAAGGAAAACGGCGGCGACGTGAGTTCACGGAAAGATATACGAGACAACAAGATACACGATAAACGCGACACAGTAAGATATACGAGACAACAAGATACACGATAAACGCGACACAGTAAGATATACGAGACAACAAGATACACGATAAACGCGACACAGTAAGATATACGAGACAACAAGATACACGAT
>CALSCQ010001242.1:0-125578 GCA_943704525.1 Pigoraptor vietnamica | reverse complement strand
GAGAGAGAGAGAGAGAGAGAGAGAGAGAGAGAGAGAGAGAGAGAGAGAGAGAGAGGCGAGCACAGTGAGCAAAGTGCGTGCAATGTGTTCGACAGTGGCGCGTGGGCAGCCGAGTGTCATTTGTTTGCAGCATACCGAGAACTGATTGACGAGTGCGAGCGCGTGGCACAGCTTCGAATCTCCATCGGGCTCGTTGAACCCGTACGACAGGATGTGCGCGACGCAGAACGCAATGTCGCAGAAGGCGCGGTAGAGCACCATGGGCGACGGGTGCTTGCGGTGCCGGGGAAACATGGCGTAGAGCAGCATAATCACCATGCACGAGAACATCGACACGATCGCGCCGACAAAATAGAGGCGCGACGCATCTTTGTGGTACTCCGGGTCCGCCGGCGTGTTGATGGTTATGTTCTCCATTGTCGATGTTGCGCGAAGACGCTTATGCAGTGTGGCTTAATGTTTGCCGCGCCCACAACGCCGACGCGGCCGAGTGCGCCGCGCAGCACCGCTTCGGAGCCGGGTGCGGAGTCCAAGAGGACTTGACTCTGCCTGCCTCGGAGGAGGGTGCGCTTGATTGCGGTGCGTGCGCGTGAAGCACGAATGGTGTGTTATCGAAGCCGACAATTGGGCGGCGATGTTTACACGAGACAGACCGTGTCGTCATAATCGCTTTGAAATGACGACATCGTGACGACTGCCGTTACCAACACACGGCAGGGAGCTTCGTTTTCTTTGTAATTCGCTCGATCACTGCGACTTTGTATGGTTCCTGCGTCGCTTCATGAGTTGGCTTGTTCTCCACTGCGCGCTGTCGAGGAAGGGTTGCGCAGGCTGCTCGCCTGCTGCTGCGCTGTTCGGCGCTGAGGAGCGCGTCGACGGGGTCTCTGGACCGGCGACGCGGACATCGAGAGGCGTCGTAGGCTCACTCGCGCTTGTCCCCCGCACGAAGTCAAGCGCACTGGGACGTCGGCGTGCCTCCGGAGGAGATGCTTCCGTGGACGCGAAGAGGTCGACGACGTCGGCAGTGCCTGCGGGTGTCGACATGGACTCGCGCCGGCCTTCTGGCGACACGCACGACGAGCGACGCCGGTAGGTCTCGAGGCGTGTGAGCTGTTCCCTGCGGTTGCAATAATAATGCGAGTCTGAGCATAAGCGGGCGCGGTGAAATGAAGGATGGAAGAGAACACGTTGACCACGTTTACCCGTTCGTGTGCGGTGCTCACCTCATCAGCCTGATTTCGCTCTCCCATTGGTTCTGCGACACATAACTCAGGCGGCGGATGCGCGTGAGTTCGCGCTTGTAATCTTGGCGCGTCGCAATGTTCTTGGTGAGGGGAGCGTCGCCCAACGCCTCCAGCTGTCGCTCGTCCAGGCTCTTCTCGCACGCGTCAATTTCGCCCATGCCAACGTCCGGGAGCGGCATGCGCGTAAACAAGGGCGTGGGGGGCGCCGCGTCGGCCCTATAGCTCGACTGCAGGGTGGGAAGATCGTCGCTGTCTGTGGGCGAGAGGGGAATGGAGCGGCCTTCGCCGTACGTTGCGAGTGTGGCCTTCGCGTGACTGCGTTGAAAGACCGACGCATGTGTCGAGCCACATGACGCGCTTCGCAACGACTCGCGCCGTTGTGGCTGCGGCGTCGGCGGCTGTGCTGGGGGATTCTTATGGACGGGACTCCAACTCCTGACGTGCCTGACGTCCCTCGTCCCCGTAGCAGTCGCCGCCGACGGTTGTGGAACGTCCGTTGCTGGGCTCTCGGGCGAGCTCTGGCCCACTGAGCGGCTGCGTCGCCGGCCACCATCTCGCACCGGCGGAAGGACGTCCCTGTGGCCAGCGCTGGTGCTTGATCGACTGTCGACCGCGGCTGCCGCGCCACCCGGGCTGAGTGGAGGGGACTTGGTCAGGGCACAGACCGTCTCACGACGCACAGGGGCGTTCGCCGTCGGCTCTGTTGTCGGGCTCGTGCGGATGCCTGGCGCGATGGCCTGGCTTGCACGGCGCTCAATCGCCAGTTTCTCGAGTGGCCCGCCCTGAGGTTCAAGCAGCGGCCGACCCCGCGCGTCCCGGCAGTCGTCGCGGAGTACGAACGTGGGCGGACGCGTGCCATGCGCAGCCCAGATTCGCTCCGAAAAGCGCGTGGCAATGTCGGAAATCTTCGAAAGCAGGGAGAGCGGAGCAGCCGCCCGGGTGCTTTCGCGCGACGGCTCGCTGTTTGCGGTAGGCTGTTGGCGCATTTTTCGTACTGACTCAGGGCGGTTCAGTCCGAAAAGGAGACGCGGTGCACTGGCTTCACACGCGCTCTCACTCCGACAGTACTGAACGGCGCCGGCGTAAAAAGCACAACTGGGGACGGGAATCTGGCCGACTCCGAGTGCCATGACGCATTGCAGTCAGTGCCGGCAGTCGGTGAGGGCATGCCAGTGTGTGCGCAAACTATGCCGGTGACGAAGGCGGCCCCTTTTGGTAAAAATTCGTACCATTGACAAAAATGGGGCGGCGTTTTTTCGGCTGAGCAACAGTTTGTGCTCAGAGTTGCGCCGGTTCGGCCGCAGTGACACAAGCCACGGCCACCGACACTCCCACGGCACTCATTAGCGGAGTGTGGTTCGTGGCGGAATGATGTCCACACACACAATAACACCTGTCGGCTGACTCCGTTGCACGGGCAGCAAATGGGAGCAGGAATGCCCCGCGGGCATTTCCGAAGCCAGGTGCGGCTCGGCGAACGGCAAAAATCCCCGCCACTGTTGTCGTGTTAGCGACAGGGTACCCTGCAGCGGGGCGGTTTTTTTTTTTTTTGTTTTTGCGGCGGCGAAACACCACGTTGTGGTTGGAGGCAAAGCAACGGCCGGCGGTGACTTATGTTTCGGTGTGTTTTTGTTTCATTTTTTTCGTCAGTGCGGGAATTTTCAACAGCGCAACCGTCATGATTGGTTACCCCAAGACCCGGCGCGTGACACGGTTGGGTGCGAAACTGAACCCTCTCCGTCATTTCTCCGCAGCCGAAAAAGGTTCCCAGTGCGTCCACAGCGCCGTCAGCGGGAGATGAGCCATTCCAATCACACGGCCCTTGTGCGCAGATCTAAGGCGTGCGCGCACTGTGCAACAGAGAGTATCGTATCCATTAAGGTCAGTTCAGTTCATAGCCGCCGACGAGCACGGCCTTTATAGCGCCGGCCGGGGGGGGGGGGCCTGAATGGTGAGAGCTTCTTCATAAACCCGACGTGGCTTCGTCCTCGAGCCGTCTCCTCTGTCGCTTCGACATGTTCGCGATTGCCTCGGCACGCACACGGTCCATGTGCTCGCGCACAACTTCGCTCCATGGTCGAAGTCGGCCGTCGATTTCCGGCTCCACAATGTCGGCAATTGTTGCGCCGCCGAGACACACGTCGCCGTCGTAGAGCACAGCGACTTGCCCGGGCGTTAAACTCGCGAGCGGTGCGTCGGTCCACACAAGAAGCCCGCCCTCATCCCCCTCCAGAAGAGATACGCGACACGGCATCAGCGGCGCCAGGTGGCGGAAGCGCATCGCTAGACGGGTGTGTTCTGCGGCGCCGAACACTGCGCCGCCGCCGCTACCGTCGCCGACCGCGCGCTCCTTGCGTACAAGCACCGAAGACACGTCCGACGGGTTGACCCAAACGGGCGCGGTTGTTGTGAACGTGGCGGAGCGCATGAGTGGGTGGTCGCTGCCCTCCACCACGATCACTCGGTTCGTCTGCACGACCTTCCACGCAACATACACGGGGCGCGAAAAGCCGCTGAGACGCGACCGCTGTCCGAGCGTGAAGTGGTGCAAGCCGCGATGCGTCCCGACTACGCGCCCGTCGAGCGTCACGAATTCGCCGGGTTTGTCAGGGATGTACTCGGAAATGAAGTCCGAAAACGACCGCTTTCCAATAAAACATATCCCCATGCTCTCGGGGCGCTCCGCCGCGTGCACGAGGCCCGAATGTCGCGCAAGAAGGCGCACGACGGGCTTCTCCAGATGGCCGACGGGAAATAGCGCCCGCTCCAGAGACGCACCGGGGACCCAGCACAGGAAAAACGTCTGATCCTTGTCGACGTCGACGGCGCGAAGTAGTTGCGGCGGTCCGTCGGAGCGCCGACGCACGCGCGCATAATGGCCCGTCGCGACATAATCAGCGCCGAGTTTGTTGACGGCGTGGTCGAAGAATCGCGTGAACTTAATGTGCGCGTTGCATAGAATGTCGGGGTTCGGCGTCATGCCGTCCGCAAACGTCCGCAACATCGGCTCAAAGACATCCAACCAATAATCGCGCACGAAAGAAACGACGTCGAGTGGGATGCCGATCGCGTCGCACGCGATTTTTGCGCTGCGCATGTCCTCGTTTGCCGTGCACCGCGTGCCGCTCCCGCCCTCGTCCTTCTCGTCCCAATTCCGCATAAACACGCCGACGACATCGTAACCGGCGTTTTTCAGAAGAAGCGCCGACACGGACGAGTCCACGCCTCCGGAGACGCCCACAACCACGCGCTTTCCCTTGCCCGCGCCGGGAAGAAGCTCTGGTGGGAGGGGTACGCGCACGCCCGACACGGCCACACTCTCGGATGCAGCGCCGCACGTCCCACGCACAAGACATGCTGCTCTGTATGCGCGTGGAAAAAGAGCGCGAGCAGTGGCGAAAGGTCGCAGCATTTTGCCGTCGCTCAAGTGAATGTCGCACTCCCCAGCTGAGTTATGTACGAAAGGTGAAAGCGTGTGACCTACCATCGGGGCCATTGTTACAACTTGGTTGCGTGTTACAACCTACTGTTTTTCAAGTTTTTTTTTTTTCCCACATGCGCATCCACGCGATGGCATAACAGCATGACGCAGCGAGGACGACCGAAGAGGAGTACACGAGTGAGCATCGCCTGCCGACGAAAAAAGCGGTCGGTGGTGGTCGCCGGCGCTACTGCGTCCCCTCGGCGACTCCCTGTGGTTGCGCGTCCTGTGGGCTCGCGATCCCCGGCTGTGAAACGGAGAACACGCCGGACACTTGTTGACCGTCACTGGGGACCTGAAGCACGTACGGCGACGTGGGTTCGCCGGACTGTCCTTGCGGCGCGTTTGGCTGTTGCTGCGCGTTCTGCAGTGCCGCATTGCGCGGTTGCTGGAAGTCCAGCACGGCGTACTGCACGAACTGCGACTCGACGGCGTCGGCACTCGGCTGAGAAACAATCTGCGACGAAGGAGCGCTGCCGGCGGGTTGCGCGAATAGCTGCTGGATGGCCGGTTGCTGGGCGGTCTGCGGCACGTCGGCCGCCGGCTGCGCGAACTGTTGTTGGAGCGGCGCGAATTGCGGGAGGGGAGCGCTACCGCTCGGCAGCGCAATCACGTAGTACTGTTGCGGCACGTACTGCTGCTGAGCAGCGTCGCCGACGCTCGACTGGGCCACAAATTGCTGTGGAGGGACGTTGCCGCTGGGCTGCGCGTACTGCAGCACGTACTGTAGTGGGATGGGGTTGCCGACCGGCTGTTGAACCTGGGGAGCGTTTTGTTGCTGCGAAGCGTTGCCGAACGTTGATTGCTCGGGAGGGACGTTGGCGCCAGGCTGCGCGTACTGCAGGACGTACTGCTGAGGAGCGGCGACCACCTGCTGTCCCTGAGGCGCGGCCTGCTGCTGGGGAGCCGCCACCATGACGTATTGCTGCGGAGCGGCGTTGCCGACGAGCTGTAGACCCTGTGGCGCGTGTTGCGGAAGCGGTTGCGGCTGACCTTGCGGAGCGTAATATGACTGCGGCATTGGGCCCTGCGGCGCGTAATACAACTGGGCAGCGTTGCCGCCGACACCCTGCGGCGCGTACTGTGGCTGCTGCTGAGCCATTGGCGCGTACGCCTGTTGCGGGGCGTTGACGACGTGCAGCGGGATGTACTGCGGCGGCGGGACCCCGTACGGCTGCGGTTGAGCCACCGGCTGCGCGCTTATCGCCGCCGGCGCCGGCGCCGTCTGCGGTTGCGCGGGTGCGTACGACGACAGGGTTGCGCGCGTGTCGATCGTGACGCCGGCTTTCCGCCCGCGCCGTGTGTTGACCTCGCGGACGTCCTGGCAGATAGCGCACGGACCCGTGCAGCAGAGCATGCGTTCAAGCGAGTCCGTCCAGCGCTCGCCCAGCTGGAAAGCGCGGCGAACGCGCAGCCGCAACATGACCATCGCGACCAACGGGCAGAACAGCGCGACGCAGCAGAGAATGAAGTCGAACGGCCCGCCATCGACCTCCCCGCCGGCCTTGCCCATGGCGTACGGGTGGCACCCGCAGCACACCAGAATGCACGACTCGGGGTCGTCGGTGCAAGCGCACAGGTCCGACGTGTACGCGTTCGGCACGACCTTGCCGTCCGCACCGACGACGCCGTAGACGGGGTCCCAGTCGCCGTGGACATCCGCCTCGCGAATGTCCTGAAGCGTTGCGCAGAGGGGACAGCAGCACGCCACGCACATCGTGACGAGGGGCTCCTCGCGAATGCCGTACTTGCGCTGCACGCTCGAACGCAGAAACCACCCCGCGATGCACGGCGCCATGCACGAGGCCACGGCAAACATGAACCAGTCAAAGTACGTGCCCTGGATGTCTCCGGCGGCCTTCGCGACCATATAATGGTACGCGCAGCACGTACAACAGCACAATGCACCGTCAACATCCTCGGCGCACAGATCGTACGTGTACGCGCCGTCTGTGGGCGGCTTCGTCGACTTTCTCGGCAAGCGCACGATCGCACCCTGTTGTGCGGTCTCGTACACCGCCGGCGCTTCGCCGCCGTGCGCGCTGGGGATGATGGCCGCCATGGCTCCGACGTTGGAGTCGACAAGCCCATCGTTGGATGACGAAACGCTAGATAGGCCTGAAAAGCGTGCCGGTCAACATACAATTTGTTAGTTGTTGTCCGAAGTGTCACACGTGGGACTCAGAGTCACGAGTGAAACTGCGCTTAAAACTCACCGTTCGTTCTAGTCATTCGCAGCGAAGCAGAGCGCGCCGTGAGCTTTCGGGCGTAGAAGCTTAGGCCCGCGACGGCAGCCGAGAGGAGTGTGGCTACAATGCAGAGCGCAAAACCCGATCCAAACGTGACCTGCTCGGCGGAGTCGCTCAGCCTGTTCACAACCCCGGCGAAACCGGAGAAAGCGAGGAGCCCAGCAACGGCTGCGCACTCAATCGCAATTGGACGCACCCACATCAGATCGGAAGTTACAACACTAACGCTTGGAAACAAAGCAATCGCACGGGGTGATTGAGCATTCGTAATACGCACGCAACTGAAACAGGGCACACAGTCACTTTGAAACGGACCTGCGGTAGTACTCGAGGCCATGGCGGCCAAGAGGGCCTTGTTAAGCTTGTTTCGGTCGGGTTCGGCGGACAACGCGCTCACGGAATAAAGCGTGTACGCCGTGTAGCCACCAGAGGCAACGCACACGCTCAACGCGAGGATTGCAATGACCGAAAACGCCATGCCTACGGCGCACGCCTGCCCCAAGTCGCCGTCCGTCGGCCCGACCTTGACGCATTGACCCGCTCCGCACAGTGAGTTGGGGTTCACGTAGTCCGAGTACACGATCCCAAAAAACACAATGCGAGTCTTGAATTCTGCCCATGGCATATGATCGGCGGGCGGTCCGATCGAGATGACGAGGAAGAGCCACGAAAGCGAAGCGAGCGCAGTCACGCCGGCGCACGCGTAGAACACGAGTCTCGCGTCAGCAGCGGCCATCGTGAAGCAGTGCTGCGCGCGCGGCCGGCTCAGTCCTGAAAGCGATGCGCCACTTAAAGAAGAGTCTCTGTGTTCGAGTGCCGGCACAATGAACTGTGCCATGGGAGGCGCCGGGTGCGCGACCGCCGCGGCCTCAGTCCGCGTGCACTGCCGCCACAGGGGCAGTGCCGGCACACAAACATCAACCAGGATTACTCCGGCTTGACTCTGGACTGTGTTGTGATCGTCTGTTTGGTGGCTTGGATGGAGTGGAAAGGCGACCGTTCTCCTTCCCTTCGCACCTGAGAGTGGGCAAAAGTCCTTGCACTTTGCGGGGGCATGTTGTGTTACGCGGGTGCCGTCCGAGAGTGCGATGGACCGAGCAATCGTAGGCGTGCTTGCCCCTTCAGGCCACAATTCGCGCTGAGGCGTTTGAATTCGCAACTGCGCGTTCGTAGTGCTCTGCGCTGTCGAGACACTCATCTAAAAAAAGCGGCAATCGCGGCGACTCGGCTCTTCACTAGGAAAGTTACTCAGCGATTTGCTGAGCGAGACAATGGAGAGAGGGAGCGGTGAGTGTGACGCTGTTTGCGTGCACTGGCCCTCGCGGAGTCAACAGGGATCTACCCGGCCCGAACGCGCCTATGACAGCTGGTTTCGAGGAAGTGTGCTAACCCGCATCTCTCGCCCCCTGACAAACAGCAGTGTCTTCTTCCAACGATGGACTCGTCGCGAACGACAGCGTGGCCATGGTGGCCGTCCCAAGCGCGCGCCCCAGCGAAGCGGTGGTCACAAACCTGGACGCGCAACCGCTCCCTATCGTGCGCCTGCTGAGTAAGTCGACGAAGCCGCCCGCAAACGGCGCGTACACGTACGAATTTTGCGCCGAGGATATTGACGGTGGACTGTGCTGCTGCACGTGCTGCGCGTACCATTATATGGTCGCGAAGGCCGCCGGAGACGTCCAGGGCACGTACTTTGACTGGTACTTCTTCCTCGTGGCCTCGTTGGCGCCATGCCTCGCCGGATGGTGTCTCCGTATGCTCGTGCAGGAGAAGTACAGCATTCGCGAGGACGATGTCGCTACGATGTGCTATGTGTGCTGCTGTCCCCTCTTCGCGACGCTGCAGGACATTAGCGAGGTGGATGCACGTGGCGACTGGGACCCCATCTACGGCGTCGTCGGTGCGGACGGCAAGGTCGTGCCGAACGCGTACTCGTCGGACATTGAAGCTTGCACGGACGACGGCGAATCGTGCATTCTGGTGTGCTGCGGGTGCCACCCGTACGCCATGGGCAAGGCCGGCGGGGAGGTCGATGGCGGGCCGTTCGACTTTATTCTCTGCTGCGTCGCACTGCTCTGCCCGTCCGTCGCAATAGCCATGTTGCGACTACGAGTTCGCCGCGCTTTCCACCTGGGCGTGCCCTGGACCGAAGATCTCCGTAACCTCTGCTGCCTCGGTCCGTGCGCTATCTGCCAGGACATTCGCGAGGTCAAGGCACGGCGCGGGCAGAAAGCCGGCGTTGTGATCGACGCGCGCGCAACCCTGTCGTCATACGCGCCCGCGCAACCGCAGACGGCGCCGGCGCCGGTGGCGATAAGCGTGCAGCCCGTGGCTCAAGCGCAGCCTTATGGGGCCCCGCCGCAGCACTACATCCCCCAGCAGGTCGTCAACGCCCCGCAACAGGCGTACGCGCCAATGGCTCAGCAGCAGCGGCAGTACGCGCCGCAGGGTGTCGGCGGCAACGCTGCCCAGCTGTATTACGCGCCGCAGGGCCCAATGCCGCAGTCATATTACGCTCCGCAAGGTCCGCCGCAACCGCTGCCGCAACACGCGCCACAGGGTCAGCAGTTCGTCGGCAACGCCGCTCCGCAGCAGTACGTCATGGTGGCGGCTCCCCAACAGCAGAGCGCGCCACAGGGGCCGCAGGTGGTCAACGCCGCTCCACAGCAGTACGTCTTGCAGTACGCGCAGCCCGGCGGCAACGTCCCTCCCGAGCAATCAACGTTCGGCAACGCTTCGCAGCAACGAAACGCTCCCCAGGTTCAACAGCCGGTCGGCAACCCCGTCCCACAGCAGTACGTGCTGCAATACGCACAGCCCAGCGGCAACGTCCCTTCACAGCAAGTCGCACCGCAGGCGATTCACAATGCTCCCCAGCAGCCGAACGCGCCACAGGGTCAACAGCCGGTCGCCAACCCCGTCCCCCAACAGTACGTGCTGCAATACGCGCAACCCGGCGGCAACACGGCGCCGCAGGTGTTCTACGTGCTCCAGCCTGCGCCCCAGCAGCAGTACGCGCAGCAGCCCGACGGTAGCGCTCCCCTGCTACAATTTGCGCCGCAACCTATTGTCGTGCAGCAGCCCAGCGCCATCCAGCAACAGCACGCACCGCAGCCGGCCCTTGTGCTTGTGCAGCAACAGCCCGGCGGTGCTCCCCAGCAACAGTCCGCGCCGCAGCCGCCTCCACAGCAGCCAAGCGAACCAGTTCCGACTTCGCCCGCGCAGGACGTGCAAGAGCAGTCATTTTACGTGTAAGCTCGGCGGTAGCGCTTCCGAGCAACAATACGTGCCGCAGTCGGTTCGGCTCGTGCGGGAGCCCTATGGTGTCGTTCCCCCGCCACAGTTCGCGCTGCTGGCTCTCCGGCAGCAATCGTGCCGCAACCGAAGACGAACGTTGAGAAGCCGCCGTAATTGCGGCGGCGACAACTGCGACGTGCCGGTGCCGGCGCACCTATTCTCGGATTGCTGTAGGAAGATAGCGTTTGCGCCGGCGCGTTTACGTCTTGTTTCGCTGTCGCATATAATAACCCGAAGAACTGAAACCGTAGTGCGAGCAGTTCGCCGCGAGTGATCGTTGTGGGAAGGAACTGTCGGGGCCAGTAATGCTTAGCGGCGTAGTTGTCGTACGAAGCAACACCTCGCCGGACTCGGCACGGAGAAGCCCGGCAACGCGCCAAAACAGTAACACGGTAACATGTGGATACTGCACCGCAGTTGCTTCGACTACGAGTCGGCAATGGGACCTATTGAAGAGTCGCCTTACTGGAACGAACGAAGGAATGCGCTGTGTGTGGGGCTGCGAGATGCGATGTCTGTCTTGGAGCCCGTTCGAATATATGCCATCGACAGCGAGGAGGAAGATGACGCGGAGACGCGGTGAGTTTAAGGGGACATTGGCGTAAAGTTCTTTTGCTGACATGGCATTGCGACCGACAGCAACCGTCGACGAAGTGTGCGAGTGACCTCCGCACCTGCTGGCGGCCAATCGGAAGGCCGAGTGCAGGAGAAAATGGATTCGAGTGGCGTTGTCGTCCCCACAAGTGGCATGGCGACTGTCGAGGACGAGGTTACACCGATGCGCCGTCGCTCGCGAAGGAGAGTTCTCGGCCATGACTCGGAGTCGGATGAAAGTTCGCCGAGAAAGAAAGCGAGGCGCGAGGACACTTCTGAGGAAGACGAGCAGCCGCCGGCCAAGGGGGAGTCCCGGCGCTTGTCTGACGCCGTCCTTCGTCGCGTGCGAGATGCATCTTCAAAGGCCCGCAACCGCAACATCTTTGGCAGTGACGACGAAGGGAGCGAGGACAGTGGCAGCGGGGACTCGGAAGCTGCGCTGTCGACGCCCGAGCCGAAAGTGACAACCCGAAAGCGCACGCGGGCAGCCGCCGGGCTTGATCCGTTAGAATTTGGGGGCGTCGAGGACAAGCCGAAGCCGCGGAAAGCACGGCGTCAGACGCGCGCACGTGCGAAGGTGGAAGAGGAGTACGAGACGGAGGGGACCGTGGACGATCTCGCCGATTTCATTGTGGCGACGGACGAGGAAGATGAGGAGGAGGAGCAGAGTGAGGGCGACGAAGCGGTGGCGGATTCACAGGGCGATGCGTCGGGTTCGGAGAACGAGGCCGAACACCTCCTTCGCATCCCGAAGACCGACACGCCCTCGAAGAGACGCCGTTCTGCGCGCGGAGGAGCGAAGGGCACGCCAAAGAGGGGGCGCAAGGCGTCGCCGCGGAAGCGCACGAGCGCGTCGCCGGCATCGCAGCGGTCCCTCGGGGGAAGCAACGGCCTCGTTACGAACGCGTTTGCGGCTGCGCAGGTCGAGACGGGCGTCGATGGTGGCCGTGCAGCCGCGCCGTCGTATGTGCTGTACCGCGTTGCGGACGCCCATCAGCCATTGCTTGAGTACTATCCAGAGAACGGCGACCGGTGAGTGAGATATTGCTTGGGATGAACGCCGTTTGCTCTCTGTGAGCATTCTGTTATTGTGTTGTTTGTGAGTGTTCCGCCTGTGCCGTTCTCGTCATAACACACACGCCGTCTACGTGATCTCGTTTTGAAGGTTTGTGGCGTCGGGAGACTATCACCAAGTGGACGCGCACGTGCTCGTGTGCCCTATTCGAGCGACTCACGAGGTGCCCGTCGACGGACGCGACGCCGTCTCCGTCGACCCGCCGCTCAAGCAGCAGTTTGCGGATGCCGTGCAATTGCGCGCATCGCCCCTGAAGCGGCCGTCGCGTGCAACGCCCCCGAAAGCACACAAGGCGCCGTTCAAGTTCCTGCGCCCTGCAACAGACGCGATCGATGGCGCCGAGGATGAAAGCGCTGCCGATGCCGCAAGCGACGCGGAGGGCTCGGAGGGGGATGGCGACGACGATTCGGACGGCGGTGACGCGGAGAGCGACCCAGACGTTGTTGTCGGCGCGCACGCAAAAGACCTAGCCCCGCTGAAGGGAACCATCACGGATCTGATAGAGCTGGGCCACTGGGTGCCAGGGGGTGGCCGCGTGCCGGGCGGCGACGAGTCCGAGTCGTTCATCATCTACCTGCAGTTTATGCTGTCGGCGTGTGTGGACAGCGAGTTCGTGCGACTCACGGAAGAGGAGAAGGATCCCTATTTCATGCCGTCCGTGCGGCGGATCGACCTGCGCATTCAGGACAGGTGCGTCCACGTGCGTGTGTCGTCATTTGCTCCGACAGGTGCTTCGCGGCGTGTTTCGTTGTTGCAGCCCCTCAGTGGTGCGAGTTACTGAGTTTGCGTGTGCATTCCCGGCGTCACAGCAAGCGGTTCCTCGTCGATACGACGTCGTGGAAGCCCGACTTTCGCGCTGCGATCGAGGCGTATCCGCAATTTGACGTGCACGTGGCGATGAAGAGGCTGGACTGCCAGGCGTGCGGCCGCACCAAGTGGGTCTGCGTGTGTGATATTTGTTGAATGTGGTATCGGCCCCAGTGCATGTGCTTTGGTGCGTCAAAACGCAGTGCTCCTTGCGGTTTTGCGGCTGGGCACGCTGTTGTTGTGACCTTTGCGCCCCAACCCCAGCCACCCAGCGTCTCACA
Organism: Pigoraptor vietnamica; assembly: GCA_943704525.1. NCBI lineage: Eukaryota > Filasterea > Ministeriida > Capsasporidae > Pigoraptor > Pigoraptor vietnamica. Next base: position 112,550 of record CALSCQ010001242.1, on the reverse strand, counting down.
AAATCACCCTCTCCGGCGACCCGTACGATGCCAACTCTCTCGTCACGAGTCCCGCGCGTCGTCGTCCGTCCGCGGGCGCCGAAGAGCCCGAGCGCGAATTCCTCTGCGGCAACGTGTGCTCCGGGCGCGCATATCACGTGGGCAGTCGTGGAGGGAGATAACCCGTTAACTATCTGTTCGCCCTATAACTCTGGCAGACATACGCTTGCAACCCCTGTACTGGGACCAAACGAGTCGTGTTGTGACGTCTGTGTTCTTCTGAAACGTCCCGTCCCGTCCTCTTTTCCCACCAGTACCACCGCCTCCACCATTTCCGTTACACCGAATTCCAGCGCTGCCGAAAGCGCATCGGGCCACTGCTCGAGCGGATAGAGCACAACCTCTCCGCCAAGAAGCGCGACGAGGCGGTTGCGAACGTCGTCCGCGAGTGCCTCGACGACGACCAGTGGATTGCCGCCGAGTACGAGTACTTCAGCTTCATTCTTGAGCAGGCGAGGGGCTTCGCCTACAAGTGAATGCGTCCACTCGGCGCTCCGGCGGCGCGTTTGCTTCCAAGACCGACTTGCACCGCGCTTCGAAATGGCTAATCGTAATGCACTGCTCTAAAAACAAACAATTACTCCCACCTTGCACTAATCATATCTGTAACATGACTGGCACGTGGGTGGCACGTCCCGTTGCCTCAGACAGGACCGATCTGTTTTCTCAAACGCGAATGCGAACACATCGTACAACTCCGACTGCAAGCACGGATTCCGCACTGCGACGCCGTGGCGGGGCTTGTACAACGATGGGGAAGCAACGCAACAACAACAAGAGGCGGTTTCATGGGCATCAGCGGGTGCGTGGGGCGATCGGTCTTCATTTCCTGAGCTGCATCCGCCTTTATTGCGGCGAAGAGCTGTTAGTTTTTGTCATAAGCGCACGTCATAACTCGCTGTTGTTTGTTACCGCCGCAGAAGGGCGGAAAGCGCCGCCATGTTGAAGATGGGGGTCGCCCGAACGTGTGGCGCGAAGTGGTGAAGGAGAACGCCATGTTCGAAAAGTACTACAAGGTGCGTATGATACAGCCTTCGGCGCACAGACGCACGCGGCGTCAGGGTCGTCGAGGCGCCTTTTGCGTTTCTTTATGATGTGGGAGTGAATGTGGTAGATGCGTGTGTTTCTTCATGATTCCATTCGGTGGATGTGGCGGATTATGTCTCACACTCTCAAATCTCCGCGTGACCTGCATATTTCCTTGTGATATGGGAGTGAATGTGGAGATGCGCGTGTTTCTTCATGATTCCATTCGGGTGGATGTGGTGGATTATGTCTCACACTCTCAATCTCCGTATGACCTGCATATTTTTAGGCCCTCGGGATCATTCCTGAGAGCGAGTGGGACGCATTTATGGCGGCGATGCGCGATGATCTGCCGACAACGTTCCGCATCACGGGCAGCCGAAGGTGTGTTCCGTGCACGAACACGCCATGATACGAACGCGCCGCCAGTGAGAGTGAAAGTTGAAACGTTTCCCAACTTTGTGTGCACGACTGTTGCGCGGCGAAGGGGAGGGAGGTGTGTGTGTGTGTGTGTGGGGTGGAAGATGCAATTATGGTCCTCGCAATCCAATGATGTCTGTGTTCTCTCATTGCACCGTTGTGTGCTGCGCCGCACAGCACCGCGAAGGACCTGCGCAACTGCCTGGAGAAGTACTATATTCCCCTCCTCGAAAACGTCGTCGTCGATGGCGAGGAGGTCAAGAAGCCGGAGCCGATTCACTGGTTTGTGCGCGTGTCGTTGTTGTAGGCAGTTGAGAGCATGCTGTGCCCCGTTTTGTGAGCGTCAGTACGCGCAGTTTTACTTCGCAATACCACGCGTGACGTTGTGTTTTACTATTTGCCCTCAGGTATCCCGAGCGGCTTGCGTGGAAGGTGTGCACGAACAAGCGCGCCGTGAAGAAGCTTCCGCACTATGCGCGCCTCCAAAAGTTCCTTGTCGCAGAGTCCAGCAGGGTGCGTTACCGTCGCAATATGCCGGCTTGTGCGTCATTTTTGTGTATGCTCCTGTGTGTGTGCGTGTGTGTGTGTGTGTGTGTGTATGTGTATGTGCGCGCGCGTGCATGCGTGTAGGCGCGTACTTTCGTGCGTGCGTTTGCGTACTTTCGTGTGTGCGTGTGTGTCTGAAGTGCCTTGCGACTCGCAGGGCAATCTCAGCCGACAGGAAGAGGTCAGCATGATCCCGCCCTTGGTCCTCGACGTCCAGCCTCACCACAAGGTCGGTTACGTGCCGTGGGATGGATACTTACCATCTGTGCGTTTGCTCCTAAATCGCTAGCGAGCCAATTCGCATTTCTGAGACTGTTGTTGACGGCCGCTTGCACGTCCGTGCCGCGTTCTCAGGTCCTTGACATGTGCGCTGCGCCGGGGTCGAAGACGGCACAGTTGCTCGAGAGCCTCCACACGTCCCCCGACGGCGCCTCGGAGGTCATTCCGAGTGGGTTGTCCCAAAATCAATGTGACCACTGCCTGCATTCCAACGCCGTTGTGGCTTGCAACACCTTTTGATCTTGTTTATATGGAGAAAATTCCGTTTATTGCCTTTCTAGTTCGTCGCGGCTTCGACTAGCTAACCCCCCTCTCTCTATGTCGGTTGCAGCGGGCTTCGTGATTGCGAACGACGCAGACAACAAGCGGTGCTACTTGCTCATTCACCAGACGAAGCGGCTCCAGAGTCCCCACCTTGCCGTCACAAACAACGACGCGTCCTTCTACCCGTCCCTGCGCGTCCGTGAGGTGGGAGGGCCTGCATCTCGTGCACTATCTGTGCTCTGGTTTGATTACGTTGAGGTCGAAGTCCCATGTCTTTGCTCAATGTTTTCTTGCGGCCTGTATTATCCAGACGCCGACGTCGCCCGCTGTTCCTCTCCTCTACGACCGCATCCTGTGCGACGTGCCATGCAGCGGCGACGGGACGATGCGGAAGAACCCCGCCATCTGGAACACGTGGAATCCGCTGAACGCGGCCGGCCTCCACAAGTGCGTATCGGTCGCGTGTGTGTGCGTGTGTGCATGTGTGCGTGTGTGCGTGTGCGTGCGTGCATGCGTGCGTGTGTGTGTGTGTGTGTGTGTGTGTGTGTGTGTGCGTGCGTGCGTGCGTGCGTGCACGCGTTTTGTTTTGCGTTGGCTGCCATTGTCACTTGCTGACAACCCTCGTAGTCTCCAGGCGCGCATTCTGCGGCGCGGACTTCAGCTACTCGCCGTCGGCGGCGTGCTTGTCTATTCGACTTGCTCGCTGCACCCCCTCGAGAACGAGGCCGTGTTGTGCGAGCTCCTGCAGCAATACCAAGGTACTTCGACGCGCACATGCGCGTGTGTGGGCATGAATTTGTGCTTGTGCGCGTATGTTGTTGGTGTACGTGCAGGTCGTGAACGTTCCCATTCGACCGAACTGACGCCGTTCACTTGTAGGTTGCATCGAGCTCATCGATGTGTCGGACAAGGTTGGCTCGCTCAAGTACACACCCGGCATCACGAGTTGGACCGTGAGTAATCGCAGTATACGCGCCAGACGCGCACTCAGCCGCTATATTCCCTCTGCTCTGTAATCTCTGTCGGACCTCTGTGGTACGTGATCACTTCTGTGGTACGTGATCACTTACACGAACGGTGCGTGCAATCGCAGGTTATGGACAAGGCCGGCGTCATTTTCGAGCGCCTTGCGGACGTGCCCGCAGACCATCCGATGCTCAAGGTGGTCGGCGAGTCGCACTTTCCCCCCGAGAACGCCGCGCAGCTCGGCCTCGAGAAGTGGTGCGTTGGCGTCGATTCCCGCAGAAACCGTGCCCTTTTAAATTAGAAGAGTGGCTCTTGGGGGGAAAGGGAGCTGAGAGGAGGGTTGGGGGGAAGATATGAATGGCGTCATTATTTGTATGCTGGCGTATTTGCACAGTGCGTGACGGTATCTTTCACTCCCAGCATCCGCGTGTTCCCCCACCAGCAGAACAGCGGCGGCTTCTTCATCGCGGCCATTCGAAAGTCGAGGGCGCTCGGTGCCACCGATCACCTCGCCGAAAGGGTGCGTCAGCCCCACCGTCATTCGAGCGTCGTCCTCTGCTGTCTACCCCTCGCACTCTACAGCGGCCTTTCCTCAACCTAATATTATGTTTCAACACGCAGATATTGAGGCGCGCGAGAGAGCGTGCCCAGGCCGGCGCTGGCCCCTCTACCGATGCGACAGCGGCAGGCGCCGAGCTGTCGTCTGCGACCGCCGCCGATGACGCCGAGATTGAGGCTGAGATCGCGCGCGAGGTCGCCAGTGGGGCGGCGACTGCGGAGGATGCGGCGAGCGGGAAGGCGCCTGTGGAGAAGAAGGCGCACAACGCGTTCAAGGAAAACCCCTTCGTCCTGCTCAACGACGAGACGCCGTCGCTGCGGGACATTCAGTAAGTGGTGCCGCAGGACGCATCCCCTTCCCACGCAGTGGAGTCGTGACACGTCTATGTTTTGAGCTGATCCGACGCCTCTTCCGAGCAGCACCCAACCTGCCTGCTGAATTGTGCGCTGACTTGCAAGTTTGATTGTTGCTGACCTGTGGTTGGTTGCATACGCGCAGGGCGTTCTTTGGACTAAGCGAGGACTTTCCCAAGAGCCAGATGCTCTGCCGCAGCGAGGAGGGCCAGCGCAACATCTACATGGTGGCGCCGGGCATTCGCGACATCCTGCGATACAACCCGCAGACGACAGCACGGGTGCGTTGTTGATGAGTGTGCGCCGAGTTCATCCCGCGTATCAGTCAGTGCGCGAATTCTGCATCGAGAGGGGTTTGTCTGAGAGATTTTCGTTCACTGTCATGGCAGATTGTCAACACGGGCGTCAAGGTGCTGTCGAAGAGCCACGCCGAGATCGCCGCGTGCCCCTACCGCGTCATGCAGGAGGGACTGCACGCGCTGGTGCCCTACCTCCAGGGCTCGCGCCGCTTCGTCCCCGCAACGTACGACGACATCATCCGCCTGTTCACGAACGAGACGTCGCACCTTCCCGACTTTTCTGAGCCAGTGCGCTCGGTGGCCGAGAGCATCGGTGAGTTTGGGCTGTTATGTGGTTCGCGCAGCACGTGCATGCCTTTTGGCGGATGAACGGGAGGATGTGTTTGGGCTGACGAAATGAGACCCACTTTGATTTGCAGCCACAGAAATGGGCTCGATCATTCTCCATTTTGATCCAAGGCAGCATCCCGACCCAAGGTGTGTGCGCGTGTGTACATCGCGCGCGCGCAATGTAGCTTACGCGTGTGCCAACTCGCTGCTTTTAGGTGCGAGATGGAACACCCCGTCACCATCTCGGTGTGGCGCGGCCGCAACACGCTCCGTGCGCTAGTGACGGCCGAGGATCGCGACTCGCTGCTTGTGCTCCTGCGCGGCCCACAGGAAGAGGCGGCGGGACCCGCACAAGGTGAGAAGCCGTTGACGCGTTAAAAATTTGCGCCGAACAAAAGGCCTCGCATGAGCATTCTCAATGCGCGCTGCTCGTTGAGATCGCTGACATGCACAATGTATTGCAGGGACCGACACGCCTGCCGGCAACGACACGCCCGCAGAGACTGGCGACGAGGACGGGGGACGTGAGTGTTTTGTAGTCCGTTCGCGCAGCTAAGGCCATGCTTTGTTTACCCTGCGCCTTCTCAATCTCGCAGTCGTTCCGAACGTGGAGGAGGACTCTGGGTCGGAGATTGAAGGCGAGCCGTCCGACGGCGAAGGACCCGCCGGTGGCGCTGGTGGTGACGGTGACGGCGACGTTGAAATGACGGAGTCGTGAGCGTCTGTTCGAGCTCCCGTAAATACAGAGGAGGGGAAAAAAATTGTTACGACCACCGGCGCTTGTCTTCCTCGATGTCGACGGGCGCATACCACGCGGGCCACCGGTCCGCGCTCTTCGGGTTGTAGCGGTAGCTGTTGAAGTGTGAGTCAAGGGGTACCGTTCAATTTGGCGCACAACGGGAAGGGTTGGGATAGAGAGACGCGTGTGAATCAAGACACGTGTAACGGCCGCTAGCACCTGCGGATACTTCAAAAAGAGCTCGCTGCCGTCCTCAATCGTCGTGAGTGCCACGATAGCAAGCGAATGCACAAGGGCGTCGCTCTGTGCCATGAAAAACGACGGTGGCTCGTAGTATCGGTTCGGTATGAAGCGTCGCAGCGCCTCGGGAAACGACGGGCGAAAGACGTGCGGGCAAACGACCACGTTGGGACGCGTCCCGCGCGGCGGGTGGTTGATCTTGTGGCCGATCGCGAACGGATTCCGAGGAAGGCGGGACGACGGAGTCGGTCGGTGCGTGTGCCGCGCTAGATCGTCAAATGCGAGGGGTCTGCTTGAGGCGTGCGACGAGGAACTACCACGTGCGCCGATGCGTCCGTCGTGGAGAGAGGCGTCGACGACAGTGCCGTCGTAAAGGGCGATGAGCGTGTCGCTGCCATTGGACATGTTGGGAAACTTTGGGTGGTGTTGCAGGCTGTGGGGGAGGAACTGGAGAGGGCACGCGCGATGTAAGCGCGCGAAACGGAGGCAGAAAAGACCTCAGTTCGTGGCAGTCATGGGTTGAATCCCCATCGACTCTAAGGACGAAAAGACACAAAGTCATCTGCGATGAACTAGACAATGTCACGCCTCAATATCCCAGCTAACGAAACAAACGCTAGTGCGTGGAGCGCTCTCAATCACATCTACCTCTTCCCTCTTTCGAGTCTCCGACTATTTTACAATCCTTCCTTCTCGGCCACTCCCACGCTGTTACCCACCACAACCCCCGGGTAAAGCCCCACGACCGTACCCCGAGGGACGCGCCCTTCCATGAACACCCCTACATATTACGAGCAAAAAGATGTAAGCATGCGAGACATATGTGAGACATAAAAGTGACTGAGATCGCACCTTCGCCGGCCGCTGGATTGTCCACGGACGACCACCCCACGCGTACACGAAAGGCCACGTCGACGACGTCCGTGACGTCACTTCCGGCGTCTATATCGTGCTCGCATTTTCGCAGTGCTTCGAAAAGCGCGACGATCTGTTTGTTGACGTTATCTTCGACATACCGCTCCTGCTTGCGCTGCGAAGGCGCGCGGGGCGACAGCTTGACGACGGGATCGCCGGGACCCTTGTGCGTCGCAAGTGCGGCCGTGTGCATGTCATAGTAATTCGCAAGAAGGAAGAGACGATAGAGGTCAAGCTCCTGCTGCAGCTTGCGCTGGTTGATGAGGCGCTTCGCGACCCCTTGGAATGCCTATGTCGCGGGTTGGGGTGGGTGGGGGGGGAGAGGGTGGTGGTCACATGCGTGAGAAATTGTACAAAGGCCAGTTCGATGCAAGCACATGCCCACCTTTTTCACGTATGACAGAACCATCTTCTCTCAACACGCGAGGGAAAGGACACTGCCTGCCTTGCAGGACACGACGAAATTAACAAGAGCGCTTTCGATTTCAGATGCCGCCGGCGTGGGGGAACTCGAACTTTGACACGTGACAGGGCCTACTTATGATCTGTATGCCTGTTCCCAGACGCAGGTTACTTCCCTCGTAATGCAATACATTTTCATTGCAAAATACCGTTCCCGCGCACACTGAATAAGCACCCTCTGTTCAAATTTGTGCGCGCAGCAATTCGCGCATTTATTACGCATTCTGTTGACTATGGAAAATGTACCAAAATTCAAATTATTACAATGCTGCCCGCAGTGACGTCGGCACCTTTTCGCGCCCTTTTTTTGTGTTTTCGGCTGTGTGTGTGTGTGTGTGTGTGTGCGTGCGCTGCTGTGCGTGTTCCCGCCATCGAACGCACACACCGTCCACTTGCGCTGTCTTTCCGCTTCGTACACTCAATCCGCTCCAGCGTAACGCATGCACGTGAGACATTACTGTAATCATCACTCAATCATCAAGTTACTCCAAACTCCGTTACGCTTTCCCTCTTCGTTGACAAACCACCTTATTCAAATTACGCGGGGTGAGCAGCGCGAGAAGTCTCGTGCGCATGAGGGGCACTCGAGGTAACGTCGTGATTCGCGATTCGCGTGTCCCTAGAGACGGAGCTGGCTCCACTACAGTTGCCGCGCGGTAACGCGTCGGCGCCCGGGGCATTCACCGGGCGGTCGTGCGGCTTTCTGAGAATGACGCAGCCGACCGATCCCTCGGGCCGTCCGAGCTCGTCGGATGCGGCCGCGGCTCCGAACGGCTTTGCGCATGGCGCGCCTTCGTCGCACGCGCCGTCTGTTGCGGGGACGTCGGCGATGCCAGACTTGCCCGTGCTGGACGAGGGGCGCTTGTTTGCGGCTGTTCGATCAAATCCCGACGATTTCGAGAGCTGGACTATGCTGCTCGGTCTTGTGGAGCGCGAGAACAAGGAGCCTTCGATTTGCGCCGCCTTCGACGCTTTTCTCGCGCTGTATCCGTATTGCTTTGGATATTGGAAGAAGTATGCGGACCTCGCCTACCTGCACGGTGGGGACGCGCGGTGTCGGGAAGTGTACGAGCGTGCAGTTGCGGCATTTCCGCGAAGCGTCGATCTGTGGGCCCACTACACTTCGTACGCGACGGGCATGGCGATGCAGGACGTGACGGGCGCGGAGGGGGAGGGTGTGCCGGAGGACTCTGCCGCCGCCATACGGGACTTGTTCGCCCGCGGAGAGGAGCAATTACGGCACGATTGGAACGCGGCGCCTTTCTGGGACGTGTACGCCGCGTGGGAGGGAGCCCAGGACAATTTGCGGAACGTCTTTGCGCTCTATGAGAGGCTCGTGCGGCTGCCGTTCGACCAGCGGAACGGGCGGATGATCGATCGCATCGTGCAACTCGCGAACGCCACGCCCGTCTCGACGCTGCTGTCGGAGGAAACGTACGCGGCACACGCCGCTGCAGTAAGGGCCGCGAACGCAGAGGTGAAGGACGCCGACGTCGACGGCTTGGTGCGCGACAGGATATTGGCGTCGTGCATCGAAGCGAGCGTGCGGGCGGAGAGCGAGGCCGAGAAGCGCGCCCCCTTTGAGCACAACATCACGCGATCGTACTTTCACGTGCGACCACTGGGAGAGGATCAGCTGGAGAACTGGCGTGCCTATCTCGAGTTTGAGGAGAAAGAAGGGTCCCTCGAGCGCGCCGTGCATTTGTACGAGCGGTGTCTTGTGGCGTGCGCGCCCTACGACGAATTCTGGGTGCAGTACGCGCGCTTTCTGACGAAACACGGGCGGACGGAGGACGCGCGCGCCGTCTTTGCGCGTGCCACGGACATTCACCTCCGCAGGAAGCACTCGATCCACATTGCCAGGGCGCTCTTCGAGGAGGCGACGGGCAACATTGACCTTGCGGAGACCGCCTTTGCGCGGCTCGACGAGCTGCCCGTGTCGGCCGAGTCTATCGATCGGCGGGCGAATTTCGAGCGGCGAAGGCATGGCCTGCAGGGTGCGCTGCACGTGTTTGACCAGGCACTCGCGCGAATCGGCGACTCGCAACCGCGCGTGTCGGCGTACGTGGCTTGCCGCAGGGCGGGCGTACTTCTCCGGGCGGGCGACGTGGACGGCTGCAGGGCGGCGCTGAGGAATCTCGCCGTGGTGTATCCGGACAACAAGCACATTTTCGTGCGATTACTGGACGTCGAACTACACTACGGGAGCGACACGGACCGAAGAGAGCGCGTGCTAGCCGTGTTCGACCTCGCCGCGAGGAGTCGCATGTCCGCAGACGCTCGCTATGGCTTCGCCGTGCGCAAGACCGAATTTCTCGACGACGAGGGTTCCTCCGTCAGCGAAGTGCTCTCGTGCGAAGCGGAGCTGCAGTGGATTCACGGCGTCGGCACGCGCGCGGACGGGCGGCCCAAGCGGCCATACGAGGACCTCGGCGGCTCCGGATCCGACGGGAATTTTCGCCTGTCCAAAGTCGCGCGCTCGCTATCGCTGTCGCTCTCCGGCCCGCTACAACCTCCGGGATGCGGAGGGGGGCCGTCGCAGGCGTGGTACGGGCAGCGGCAACCGAACGGCCCTGCGTGGCCGACGACGCCGCTCGCCCAGGACCACGCGCACTACTGAGGTGTATTCATAGCAACCCTTGTACAGATAAACACGCACACACTTTCGGATGGATTCGTTGAATGGTGTATTGTCACCATATATATAATAGTCACTGGGACCAGCCGCAATGACAAGCGCCGTACTAGGCAACACATACACAAATATAACAGCGGCGGCACTCTACCACGAAAGGCCGCCCGTTTCGCACTTTGCGGCGCGACACATAACCGAACACTTCGTCAGCACGCTCGGCACGCGCATGTGCCCGTGCACGTTCACCGTCCCAACGTACTTTTGACACGATCGGATGTACGGGCTGCCGCACCGGTCACACTCGCGCGCCAGGCGCAGGAAAGTGCGCACGTCGGCGGGGATAAGCGCGCTGTCGATGTCCACCCCCGAACGAAGCACAGCGCGACCAGCAAGCTCGAGCAGCGACAGCGGCGGCGCGGGCGAGGCACACGCGGACAAGTCCAACTTCTCCGCAACAGAGCCCAGCCGAAGGCGTGTGAGATGCTGCGATACGCCGTCCATAATTGCCGACGCCGGCACACTCGCATCGTCGCCGCTCTGGGCGCTCTCTTCGCCCGACGACACGTTCAGCGGGTTGCCGTGCATGAGCACGGACACCTTGTTGGTGAGGCGCCGCAACTCGCCGGGGACGAGCGCGAGGCGGTTGTCGACGACGTCGAGGACGGCGAGCGTGCGCAGCTGGCCAATTTCCTCTGGAAGGACGCGTAGGCAGTTCTGGCGAAGATTGAGCGTGTGGAGCGACGACATATGCCCAACCGACCGCGGAAGGGACGCGAGGGCGTTGCACGACGCATTCAACACGCGCAACGAAGAAAGGCGCCCGATTTCGTGAGGCAATTCGACGAGACGATTTCCGCTCACGTCGAGCTCCTCGAGGCACGAGAGATTTCCGATGGTAGCTGGCAGAGAGGTGAGCTCGTTTCCACCGTAAATGCTGCCGAGCACGAGCGTCGTCAGTCGCGGCAGGTCGCCAATCTCGTCGGGCAAGCGCGTGATTCGGTTGCGACATAGGCGCAGGACCTTCAAACTGCGGAGCCGCCCGACCGCCGACGGGAGCTCCACAATGTCATTGTCGCTCATGTAGAGGCACTCGAGCGACACGAGCGAGCACAGCTCGACTGGAAACGTCGCGAAACGGTTGCACGAGAGATGCAGCGTGCGAATGTGGACGAGGCGCATCACGTCCACCGGCAGTGAGGATAGGAGATTGCGCCGCAAGTTGACTTCCGTCGCGTCTTCGGGAATCGTGCCCTCTTCGATCGACTCGAGTCGACGGTTTTTCAAGTCGACGATGAGTTCGGACTTGAGGCGCTCAATTTCCTTGATGGCGACAAGCGTCCCAAGCGCGCGCTCGACGGCGGGCTTCAGCGCGACTTCGCCGCCGCGAGCGGACGGAACGGGGCCGCGACACATTGTCGAAGTTCCTATCGAGTGACGACGTAGAGGGTGGACGCGTACTTCGAAGGCTTCGGAAGCTTGGTGATGCGGGGGAAGAATAGTTGCCGCGTCGCCGCAGGCACAAAAAGATTCGCTCATAATCCACGTAGTGACGCAAGGCTCAGCGCCCGACCCGACAGCAAGAGAAATAGACCGATACTGTGTGTGTGAATAGGCTGTGAATACAACGGACACGGGCGTTGTGCCCGCGAAGATAAAGAAGAGCGTCGAGAAACAGTGGCGTGCGTGGAAGGTGCGGTTGCGCGGGGAGTGTTCGCGAACCGGGCAGGCAATTACAGGAGTGCTCACAGACGCACATGATTGGGGCGAATAAGCGGCAATTGGCTTCCAAAGAAGGAAATGAGAGTGTTGGACTGCGAATTCACTTATTAGGAAATATTGTACGCATTAAAGACATTTTTGTACCAATATTTCCGCCTAAGGGATATTTAAACACTTTTTATCGATGTCAAATATCCATATACAGTCTTTTTGAAAATCGTCGGAAGGCAATTTATGGACATTCACACTTCCATCGGATCCTATATTTGGACACCGAAGATTTATTAATAGAAATTACCATATTAGGCTATATGGGAGCTTCCCAAATGCACCCCGTCATCGCTTCGTTGCACAGTCGTGCCACACATTCACATAGAAACACACACACACAAAAAAAAAAAAAAAAAAAAAAAAAAAAAAAAACGAAAGAAGAGTGAGGGGTGAAATCGAACAACATTGGATCGCGTCAGAGCGCCCCTTCTCTCGTACCCCGTTTTATGTGAAAGGGGAGACTCGTTTCTTACTGCGATGCTCGACCAGTTACCCATCGAGATCGTGTCCGCCATCTTCACTCATGCGTTTGGCGCAAGCGCTGTGCACAGGGCGAACGTCGCCAGCGCTCTCTTCCCACACGCACCGGCGGTTGCGTGGTCGGGGTACAGGTCTGTTGCGCCGTCTCGCATTCGTACTGTTGTTGGAAAACGATTGTGATTTTAATATTGTGCGCAGATCCAAAACGACACTTCGGTTCGCGGACGTGCTTGATAATGAGCCGGCAAGTGACGACGACAGCGTCATCTCCGAAAGCGCCGTCATTGCGGTAAGTCACCTTCACTCTTTATGCGATGGTGTACGCTGTAACGGCGAATAATGTTTGTAAGTGTTACACGGACACTCACTCTGCTCCTCTCTGTCGCAGCTTGCCAAGGAATGTCACACGCTCACCGCCGTTGAGTTTGCGTCCGCGTGCTGTTTTGAACGGGGCGCGGCGACGTGGGTGACGTTTTTGAGGCACTTGCCGCGTCCCGCATCACTTGTCTCTGTTGCAGTCGACGCGTGCGATCGGCGGGCGCACGACCACTTTTCGGGGTGGGAGGCCGTCGCCGTGGACGTGACGGAATCCACGGCGCTAGACATAGCGTCGCTCTTGCCCTCTCTTTCACGCGTCTTCGTCCGCGGGTATCTGTTTGACGACTCGCGCGACGAATCGTACGCATTCCTGATCGCACTGTGCGGCGCGCTTGGCGGGCGCGTAACAGAGTTCTCCGTCGACGTCGACGTGCCAATCGAAGAGATTCTCTACGCAGACGGCGTGGTCGTGCGCAACGCCGGTCTTGCGCTGGCGACGGCAGTGGGCAGCCTGCCGTCCCTCCGTACGTTTTCGCTCATGTTCAAATCACTATCCGCGGGCAACGGCGTGCCATACATTGCCCGTCGTCTGGCTGAGTGCTGTCCCTCCCTCTCTCACGTGTCGTTCGTGAGCACCAGCCCGAAGGCCAGCGGGCGGCTCACGCGGGGCACGCTGTGCGAGCTCGCTGGAGTCAGCGCCCACTCGATCGGCCGCAGCGGTCGCCGTAATCCGGTGCGCGCTGCCGGCGGCTGGGACGCGTTTGTGTCATCGACGGGCGCGGTGGAAGCCGTGCGACCGCCCCTCGGCCTGCGCTCGCTGGAGCTCCGTTGCGCGGCGGATTTTGACGACGTGATCGTGGCCGTGGGGCGCGTTCCCCTCGTACACTTTTCCGCGCCCGTATTTCCCTGCGTCATTGATCCTGCCGTCCGTCTGCTCACGGCCTCTCGCCGCCTGAGGGACGTGAGCCTCGCGCTGGGCCGCTTTGTGACGCCGTCGCTCGTGGACGAGCTCTGCAGCGCGCCCCACATTGAGTTTGTGGAGCTGTGTCTCTTCGTCGACACTGCGTATCAGTGCCTGTTTGAGGGCTTGTTCTCCCGCCCCGCGAGCGCCTACGCGTCCGTCAAGTCGCTGGCGATTACCGGCGACAGCTGGGACAACGTCAACGCCATTGCCATGAGGGCGGCCTCGGCGTGCACTCGGCTGAAGTGCATTAGTCTGCGGCGGGTCAGTGTCGACTCGAGCCTGTTGGCGTCGCTCGTGTCGCAGCAGAGACACACGCTCGAGCACGTCGTGCTGCGGCACGTCCTTCTGCTCCAAATGTTTGGGGGGAAGGCGCAGGACCAGCGGGGCGACCTTTTGGCCGTCCTTGCGGGTCTGCCGAAGCTCCAGTCGCTAACGGAGGACGGCGTTTTTGGAGTCGGCGCATACGCGGCTGCGGACATGATGGGCTCGCTGCGGCGGCGTGGGGTTGCCGTGGATACGACGGTTGTCGAGTGTGGTGGCGTCGCATGAGGACACTGAACCCATTGGAACTAGCGGAGGTCCCACTTGCAAGAAGTAGAGATGCGCGCAGCTGCAAACCCCCCCCCCCCCCCCCCCCCCACACACACACACACACACACACACCACTCGAGGCACCGGATGTGACAGTCAAATAGATGATTACATTCCATGTTGCCGGGGCGGCGGCAACCCAACTTCGGCCACGAGGACAATGTGACAGTCAAATAGATGATTACATTTCCTGTTGCCGGGGCGGCGGCAACCCAACTTCGGCCACGAGGACATTTTCCTGGCGCTTGTTCATCTGGCAGACGAGCGCGGGCGTCCGCAGCGCAATTACGCACGAGCACCCCCCAAACGTCGTCTCGCCCTCCACGCCAGTGCGGTTGCAACCCACAAATATCACGTCCTTTCCGATGAGTGGGCGCATGCGCGCGGCCCAGTAGTTCGGGATGACCCGCGCGTCCTCAGAGTCGACGGCGTCGTCGAGCCACGCCGCCGCAAACAGAATGACGCGCGTGCCGGCCTTCCGGTGGAAGTGCGCAAACTCATACGCATCGAACGGCGCCTTAAACTGGTACGGGTTCAGGTCCATGCAGATGCCGAGCCCAACCTAAGCACAAAACGTACGGTGTGAGACATAGTACGACACCCTCGCAGGCGTACGCACCCCACATGCAAGCACGCACGCACACGCAAATTTACACTTGCGCGCGTACACACACACACACAGGGACACGCACACAAGCAAATCCCCATTCCCCTACTAGCACGCACAAACCCCTGCCCCATCGCCGGCAAAGGCTGGCTCACGCGCACAACGCACGCACGCACCGTTCCAATGCGGGGCAACTGCACCGTGATGAATCCGCGGCCCTCGTTTGCCCATCGCTCATCCACCTCATAGAGAAAGGCCTTGTCGTACGTCGCAACGGCAATGCCGCGCGGGTCCACCAAACTCACACTGTTGTAAAACCGGTCCTGGTCGCCCTCTGCGAGCGCCGGCAACGTTGAATTTTGAGCCTACAGAATTCGATGCAGACGAGGCACTTTCGAAAACAAATATGCGCACGCACACACACGCACATGCACACACAACAAAGCCTAGGAGCGAGCGAGGAAATACGAGCAATAGATTTGGAAATCGGCACAGCGGGAACACAGATTGTCACCCAACTACCACGCACCTCGGGCAAGACGGGGGTATCCGACAAGCACGTAGCAGTTGAGGCGCCTCGCCGTTCGTTGCGCCCACGACACCGATGGTCCCGTCTCCCCGTCCTCCATGAACGGCCGAATGTGCTCGCGATCAGCGAACATGTACCCTGCATGCCACAGCGGTGCGAGCGAGACTCACACACGTCATCTGCCTTGTTCGAGAATACAGGCGACTGGAAGCGAATAGAAACGAGAAGCACGTGAGAAAGCAGTGACACGACCCACCGGTGAATGACATTTCCGGTAGAAGAAGAACGTCAATGTCACCCGGTCGCAAACTGCGTTGAATGCCGCGTTAGAATTCACGAAGGTGCCGTCGTTGCGGGAGAAGGAAGAGAGCTTTGCGTGAAATAGACGGTGTGGCGTAGGCAGACAGATGGCGGTGTCAGTGTTTCTGGTTGAATGGCGCGTTAGATTTCACGTAGTGCCGTCGTTGTGAAACGGAGGTAAGAAAACACGCGTTGTGGCGTACGCGAGCACATGCGAAGGTGTCAGCCTCTCTGCGACTCACGATGCAATCATATCGTCCACTTTCGCCTGACTTTGCGCGACATCATACTGTATGGGAGCAAACTGGCAACACGCTGCATCGCGAAAGAATCAGCAGGCGATTAGCCCTTCCGCACGCTCACTCGGCGCTATTCCAGTCACACCTACCAATTTTTAGCGTGTCACCGGCTCCCGAGAAGGACATCATCCTCGCTCGCCGTCCCAGACGGCACCGCGAGTGTGATGTGTGTAGTGGTTTTCGTGCGCTGCGTGTTCGATCTCGCGCCAACAGCAACACACGCGCGTCTCGGTGAAGAAATGAAATGCCGAGAAGAAGAGTGGAGAAGGCGTCTGTGTGTCGTGCTCGTGCTGTTAAAGAGTGGCTCTTCGGAACGCTAAGGGGAATCGAGCTTGATGGCCCTTTGCCGCTAAGTGCGTGAACACCGCCGTTTCAACCGTCAACATTGGGTTTCATCCGGGGTTGCGTCACAGTCCCAATCTTCGCGCACATACGGGGTGTTTGTTACGCTCACTTTGTGTTGTGTCTGGTTGCTGACGTGCGTGGACGACTGCACGGGCATAAGCAAGTCAATCTAACACCGAATAACGCGGCGGACGACGACGTTTAGAACACGAGAACGCTGCTCTTTCACGGTGGTGTTACTCTCTTCTCGCCTGTCTCGTTGCGCGCACGACTTGACGTTCGTTGAGGCGAACGCATTGCCTTGGTGGTTGCCGTCAGCGGAGCAGTGAATAGGAGGCTCGGTGATGGCTCCCGCGAAGAACAGCGCCGTGATATATACGGCGGATTATCCGCTTTACGCGGTGACTGCGCTTGGCAACAGAACCGTCATGATCGGAGGAGGCGGTGGCCGTTCGAAGACGGGTGTCCCGAACGTGATTGTGGGTGGACGCTTGGCCACTATGTGACGCGAAATCTACGATAGATGCAACCACGAAGGCTCACCAGGCATATGCGGCTGCGAATGGGCTGTGCGGTTGTGTTTATTTGAGTGACGCGTCTTGGCGCGCAGGAGGTGCTGCGAGGGCCATTTGCCGGCATTGGAACGGACGAGGTCACCGCGACGGAGGCTGTCGAAGTGGCATGCCGACAGGACGTGGGCGAGAGGGCGGTGATGTCCGTATGCGCGCACCCGAGGAGAGACCACATTGCGTGCGGGGAGGACGAGATGTGCACGTGAGTGGTCGCGAGTGCGTGCGAGCGAGGGGAATGTGCGTGGGCCTGAACTGTGGGTTGATCGCAAGGTGTTTTGTGTAGGCTGTATCACGTGGATTTTGGGAAGAAGACGGCAACAGTCAAGTCGCTTGCGTCAAAGCGGACCGATTTCAAGGAAGATGGGGGCTTCCAGAAGTGCACGCGGTACGATGCGAACGGCAAGAGGATAGTCGCGGGGAGCACGGACGGAAAGGTAATTGGGCCGCTTTGTGTGCGGTGAAGTGCACACACACACACACACACACACACACACACACACACACACACACACACACACACACACACACACACACACACACACACACACACACACACACACACACAACGCGCGCACACACACACGCACACACACACACCACACACACACACAGACCACACACAAGGACTCACACATTCACTCGTCTTTCTCATGTCCCAGTTGCGCGTGCTGGAGCATCCGTCCTTGAAGGAGCTCGTGGCCATTGACGCACACAAGGAGGACGTGAATGACGCCGATTTCCATCCCGACGGCACTCACATTGCGTCGATTGGGTTCGACAAGAAGGTTGGTGTGGGATCCTCTCACGCGTGCGACTTGCGAGAGAGTGGCATCAACAGGCGAACGCATGTTAATCAGACCCACGCGAAACATACTCTCCCCCCCCCAACACACACACACACACACACACACACACACACACACACACACACACACACACACACACACACACACACACACACACACACACACACACACACACACACACACACAAACATCGACGTCGCTAATTCGTCTCCGTTCCGTCGATAGCTGCACGTATGGGACGCCAAAACGGGCGAACGCAAGCACACCATCGATTATTCGAAAGCGTTTGCGAATGCGTCCCAGTACAAGCTGCAGTGCTGTCGGTCAGTGTCTGTCTCCGCTGTGTGTGTGTGTGTGTGTGTGTGTGTGTGTGTGTGTGTGTGTGTGTGTGTGTGTGTGATTGTATTTGCTTCCGCAGGCATGCTGTTTTTGGCAAAAACGCGCTTCGTTGACTAGAGCGAGCTGCTCTGCAGATATGTGTCTGTGCCGCAGCCGGACGGCAAGCGGGAAACGCTCCTCTTCAGCGTGCACTGTCACGTGAAGCATCCGACGTACGTCGCGTGCTGGGCACCTGACAGAGAATACGCCCTCGTGCGCACCGGTGTGCTCGAACGAGGGCCTGTGACGGCTATGGCAGTCAAGTATGTTGAGCCGTAATATCCATTGTGTGTGTCCGTGTCTGCGTATGTGTGCACGTACGTGTTGTACTGTTGTACAGTGTGTGTGAGTCTCTGCATGGTGTATGTGTGCATGTGATGATAACGCCGATTCTCTTTCTCGCAACAGTGACAGAGGTGATGCAATGGCGTTTGGAACTGCGGAGGGTGCGATATCCTTCTTCACAACACGGGGGCTCAAGGTACCCATCCCCCTTTGGCTAATCATTTGTGTGTGTGTGTGTGTGCGTGTGTGTGTGTGTGTGTGCGCGCGCGCGCGTCTGTGTGTTATGTGTGTGTGTGTTGCACGTACCCAAGCCCATCGCCATACGCGCAGTCACTTTTGCACCGCCTGCTCACCTGTTTTGGTTTCGACTTTGAAGCGCATGGGCCACGCGCAAGCGCACGATCTCTTCGTCACTGCGATCGCGTTTGACGTGGCGGGCACGGCCGTCTTCAGCGTGTCCGCGGACGGCACGTGCTGCAAGAGCTGGCCGAAGTCGTCCGGTAAGCCCGAGCACCCACACCTTCCCACGCGCATCAGAGTCTATGTTGAAAGCCAGTGAAGCGCTCGAGTGTGTGTGTGAGAGAGTGTGTAACCTTGCCATCCCTTTCTGCTGTGCAGGACCCATTTCGCTCCACATGCTGCTTGCACTCCTCGTCCTCCTATTCGCCATCGTCTTTGGCCTCTTTTTGAGGTCAGAATGAACGGCGAATTGTGTTCAGGGTGACCCAAGGCGCTATGCGAGATGCGAACTCTTGCGCCTAGTTGTTGACGTCTCTGTACGACCGGTTAGTGCCTTCATGTAGCTAAGTGGCCCTCAGACGGCAGCAGATAAGGCCTTCATAAAGTTTACAAGCGCCTCACACCGTCCACCCACACACCCCGCACCTGCGCACGTGCGAGCAACCGCGGGTCTTCCCACACGCGCGCATCGAGGGCAACAAAGTCGGCCGCGTAACCCGGCGCAAGCTTCCCCAGACGGTGCTCCTCGCCCGCCGTGAACGCCGCCCACTCTGTGTACATGCGCATGGCGACATCGAACGGCACGCACTCCTCGGGGCGCCACGCGGGGAGTGGGTCACCCGTGGCGCTCGCGGGGTCCGGCAGCGCGCGATAGATGGCCGCGTACAGGCCGACGAGTGGGCTGCAACTCTCTATGGGGGCGTCTGAGCCGCCAGCGACGACAATGCCCTGCATCACCAATGCAAGTGAGCCGTACAATCGCACGCACACGGCGAATTCAGTCGATTGCATGCAAGTCAGCGCGCACTCGGCGAATTCAGTCGATTGTATGCATGTCAGCGCACTCGCAACGGGCGCATGCACCAATAGCGGAATAACACGGAATGACTCGGAGTACTCACAGTTTCCATGAGGGTCTTCCACGCGTAACAGTACTTGAGGCGCGGCGTCTTTTCGCCCAGTCGCAGACCGACCCATCGCGAGTCGGTCGTGACGAACGAAGGCTGCACGTCCGCGATTACTCCCATCGCCGCCATTTGGCCCACAAGGTCTGAGTTGTGTGTGCGCGCGCACGGATGTGTATCGCAGGTGGGTTACTGACGAGTGCCTGTACAGCCCCCCTCCCCTCCAGCCCATCTTCTACAACAATGCGCACACGCACACGCACAGCAAAACGCGTCCCACCTTCCCCGAGGATTTGACAATGTGTCAGAATCGGCCGGTGGTCGCGCGTCATCCCGGCCTTGCGCACGCCGTCGAGCACAACCTCCGCACCGCGGTCCCCAATTGCGTGCACTTCGGTGCGGTAGCCCAGCGCATGTGCCCTCGCGATCTTATTCGCCATGTCCTCCGGGGTGTGCACGAGCATGCCCTTGTTGTGACTGCACCGGCACGAACCGTCCTCGTTCTCCTTCGGTGCATAGGGCTCACGCAGCGCAGCCGTCTCTCCGCCCAGCGAGCCGTCCGCGAACAGCTTGATCCTATGGCACGAGAGCAGCCCGTCCCTGTCGCCCGCACGCGGCGTCAACGGACCCTGCGCGTCCGCCTCGTGAAAAGGGATGGTGAGATATACACGCAGGGGCACTTTTCCCTCCCGCTGCAGCTCGCGATAAATGTCCCACGCGTCGGGATCGTTCGTTTGAACGGCAGTGAGGCCGGCGGTCAGGCACTCGCGCAGCCCTTCCTCGAAGCAGCGCAGGCGGTCCGCGCGCGGCATGCGCTCCTCTATAAACGGGCGGAAGAGGTCCATGGCGTTCTCGCGGAGAATGCCCGTGGGCTCTCTCTTGTCGTCGCGGTCCACGGATCCGCCGCCGGGACATTGGAACGTCGCCATGTCGAAGGCACCGATCGCGCGGAGGGCGGCCGTGTTTGCGAGGCATATGTGGAAGCACGCGCGATAGAGCACGACGGGGATATCCGCACACACGGCGTCGATGTCTGCGCGGGTGGGGTATGCGCCGCCCAGCCCAAGCGAGTCCTGATCCCACCCTGCGGTGAAAACAAACGATCTATTAACGATGGTGGACGTCTCAACCGTTAGCGTCGTCGAGGCCGCCAAGCGACCACGGCAGGAGTGCTGACACGTGCGTCTCTGTTGCTTGCGACTCACCCGTGCCAACAACCCACGCGTCTGCCGATCGTCCCGCGGCTTTCCGTCCCTCCACGAATTCAGAGATGCGCCTCTGCACCTCGGCCACGGACCGTGCGCCCGCAAGAGACACCTGGAAACGAGATCGCCCGAGAAGAAAGACGTGGATGTGCGCGTCCTGCAGCCCAGGAAGCACGCAGAGTCCGTGCGCATCCTCGGTGGGAAGTGTCGCGGCGTCTGCGGGAATGGGATCGCCTGTGGTGTGGAGCACGTGTGTGTGTGAGAAAGATTGCCAACACAGTGGTTGAAAAAAATTGACAGCTGTACACATGGATCGTAGAGTCGTCACGGGCACACATGCAAGAACACAACATACAAAGACACGCACGCACGCACGCACGCCAGCACGCACGCACACGATGCCGTGTCACAGCAGTACCCACCACTGCTGCCAATGGCGGCCACACGTCCCTCTCGCACGACCATCCAGTCCCGCACACCCTCGGGCGTCCAGATGGAGGCACCGCGCAGCACAAAGCCAGCCATTTCCGCGCAGGGCGTCTCTATAACAGCGAGTGCAGAGAAGACTTGAGACGGGATGCGTTTTTGCGCCGAGATATATGACGTCATGCTGGGGTGTTGCTGCTTTACACGGGGTCCGTTTCAGTCTCGGTCTTTTAATTTGCCATTTACCAACCATTCCTCGCCGGTGTGCACGCACGCACGCACGCACACGCGAGTTACGCCGCACGCATTGTGCTGTGAGGTGGAAAACGCAGGTCTCCACGACCCAACGATCTCCTCCTCAAGCGCACGCACGCTATTTACACTTCAGCAGACTCCGCACGCAAGCCGTCGCCGCACGACAAACGCATGCACGCGCCACGCACCACGCGCCATTATATATGCGCGCGGTGAGGCCTCAAATGGGAAGCTCTTCGAGGCGCCCGGTGATGATCGGCGGCGGCGAGAGGTCGTCGACGTCGTAGTAAGTCGCGCTCAGATCGCTCACGTGGTCCACGGTGGAAGGCAACGAGAGGGACCCGATCGACGAAGACGAGAGCGACTGCGAGAGACGGCGCTTGATGGTGCCGATGGGAGCGACGGCGGCCTGCTTGACGCTCGTGATGTTCGCACGCACGTAGTCGGCCCACTCCGGCGACATGACGCCGTTGAGACCGCTCTGGCTCGCGCGCCGGAGGAGTGCCACAGGACGCCACGACGTCGACTGCGGGTCTGCAGGGCGGTCGGCAAGCGTCTTTTCCATGATGCACAGCATCACGTCCGCGATGCGCTCGACGTCCTCGATGCCCTCTACCATGCGTCGAAACTGTCCCACGCACGCCGTGCACTCCTCCCCGTTCAAGCGAGCGGCCAGCTCCGCGAGACGCACGGAAATGGAGGCGGGCATCGCGTACCGCTTGCGCTCCTCGGGAAAGAGCCAGCTGTAGTCGACCTTGCTCACGCGGCGACGCTCCTCCTTGGCCCTCTCGTGGAGCGCGTCTTCCACGTCCTGGATGCAGCACTGCACCTCGTCACGGATGATGTCTTGCCGCGACGCAGCCAACCGCGCCGGCGAGTTGGGGTCCAAGGCGGGCTCCCCATACGCCCACTGGGTCAGCGACTCGAACATGTTGACGGTGCGAATGACGCAACTCTAGTTTTTTTTTTTTTTTGCCCGACGCAACCGATGCCGCTTTCTTCTCCCTTCGCAGCCAAGCGAGTGCAAAAGGGGCCTCCTGCGAACCGTGATCTAAGGCGGCAATGGGGTCTTCTCTTCGTAAGCCCTGTGTGCGCTTCACACGACGTGGCGGGAACAGTCTCTGCGGGCCGGTTTCACCTGTCACCGGTGTTTATTGTTCGATGGGCTCATGATGCGCCAATAGCACTATATGAAATTGTATTGAATCTAACCCGCGTTTGGGCGCATCGTGAGGGGTGGCAACGACGTGTGTAATGTGGGGTTGGGGTTACGCGCGACGCAATGGACCACGCTCTCTGTCACCGTAGCAACAGGCGGACCAATCGGAAGTCGCCGGTCTTTAAGATGTGTCACGTGCCGAATGTAACGAAGTAACAGGCGGTAAAAGGCTATGTCGAACTCAAATGTCCTATGCTGCCTTTTTCTTACTGAAGGGTGCCATTTATTCGCGACAAGAACCGATCACTCAGGTGCTGGTCGACCCATCAGACATTGTTCATTAAGAATCGAAGCCGTGGCTGAAAAATGTAATCTAGAGCATACAGAAACGCCCGACATGTAAATTTGCACCGTCGCTGTAAATTTCAGAGTGAGAAACGTCTATTCCGCCGGCACCGGCCGTGCCTGACAGTCAGCCTGAACACCGCCGGATTCTACGGCGGCTGATTTGACTGTTCCGGGGATGAAATTGACATGAGCGAACGTGTTACTCTGCGCGCCATGGCGCTGCGTTTCGCTTGCAACAAGGTGCTCGACTGAAGCGTCAGGCAGCTGTAACGCGGTTGAAATTCAAATAATCAAATAATAAGGGTGCCGGCCGCTCGTCCCCGGCCGCAAAACCAATATTGCAATGGCGGCCTGTGATTGGTCGAGCCTCCCCTTCGCGTACGAAGAATATATTGGAACGCGATCACAAAATTTGCCAAATTTACGAATGTTCTTAAATCGAGAGCCCCGAGAACGCTCCCTGTGTACGTGTGGCCGTGCCTGCGGAGTGGCTACTTTTTTTGTATGCATCGCAAAAACACATGCTCAAGTCACATTCCCTCTCCTACTCTGGTTGCTGCTGTAGGAAGGCCGTCGGTGCTGTGCTCTTGCTTGCTCTGTTTGAACGTGTGTTTTGGGTTGGCGCGGCGTATTGTGCGTAGCGTCGCTCGCCGGCGATTTTATTCTCCGCTCAAGTTGCACTCGCCGAGAGACGCTCTCGTGGCCATCGGGACACCGCATACGACTTCCACAGGCCGCTCGCCTCAGTAAGGGGCACACTCTCACTCGCGCGCGAAACGAATCTCTCGACGCACCTCGCATGGCTCCCGTAGGCTGACTGTCGCTATTGGTGCGGCGGCCAAAAGGGGCGACGCCGCGTGTTGCGACATCGCCTACTTGCCCTTTCCGCTGCACACTTGAGCGCCGCTTGCGACCGGCGCGTCAAGGCGCGCGTGTGGGAAGATGTCGGAGTCGGGGGCTAAGCCGCCGCTGAGCCGCGGTAACTCGCGCAAGTCGTCGAATGTGCCGCAGCCGCCCGACAGTCCGCGCGAAAGTCGCCTCGTGCGCGGAAATTCGAAGAAGGACCGCATAAGCACGGCGGGCGGCGAGTGCCCGCAGGTGACTCGAAAGACGTCGAAGGGCGATGACGACACGAAGCGCTCGGTCGTGTCGGACGAGCAGCGGGCCATCTATCGCAACATGACCCTGGAAGCCCTCGAGCGCGAGATGCAGGCCAAGACGGACGCGCTCAACGAGCTCGGCAACCAAGTGTCGGACATATTCGACCCGCCCGTTGAGATTCACCAGCGAATGGAGCAGCTCGACCGCGAGCGAACGTACCTACGCATCCTGCGCGACGAGAAGAAGAAGGCGGCCGTGCTCGAGCCGCTGCGGTACTGCGCGATGGATCCCCCGTACATGTTCAGCGTGCCGGACTCGATCACCAACATCGTTCTCGAGGACGACGACGGCTCGGGGACGCCGCGCGTGAAGGGCGCGTCCAAGCTGAAGCTCGTCGAGCGCCTGACGTACGACGAGTACACGGACCACAACTTTCAGCGGCAGTTTCTCCTCACGTTTCGGACGTTTTCGAAGCCGGAGGAACTGCTGCAGCTGCTCATCGCGCGCTACAACATTGGCACGCCGAAGAGCAACGACAGGGCGGACGAGTTTGCGAAGAAGATCGCCGCGCCAATCAAGCTCCGCGTGCTCAACGTGATCAAGCGATGGGTCGAGCAGCACTTTGACGACTTTGCGGAGGACCCCGCGCTTCTGCAGACGCTGCGCGCCTTCCTCGACTCGCTGCCGGACGAGCAGATCCCCATGGAGCCGTCGTCGTCGGGGTCGTCGGAGGTGCGGCCGAACATGAAGCGGATTTTGAAGCTGCGAATCGACGAGGCCGAGTCCAAGCACCTCTCGAGGACCAACGGCAAGGGCGACGAGCGGCGGCGAAGCGACGACAACAGCCCGGGGGACCTCGTGCCGCCCCCCTCGCCCTCGCCGTCGACGGTCAGCAGCGCCAGCGGCGGCGTTGAGCGCAAGAAGGAGTCGATCGAGAGCCAGAACCAGCCCATTCCGATCCTGCCGATGCTTCAGGACGACGGGACGGTCGCGGGGCTCAAGGTGAAGCTGGAGGGTCTGGACATCATGAACTTCCACCCGATGGAGATCGCGCGGCAGATGACGCTGATCGAGTACGAGCTGTACCGGTCGATCAGCCCGCACGACCTGAGCGAACTCGCGTGCAACACGAGCGCGGAGAACGCGAGCCCGATCGTTAGGTTCATCGATCGCTTCAACGTGACGAGCATGTGGGCGACGACGCAGATTGTCAGCCGCACGACGCTGCAGACGCGCAAGGAGGTTCTCACGAAGCTGATAGACATTGCCGAGTGCTGCTTTGAGCTCAACAACTTCAACGGCCTGTATGAGATCATCTCGTCGCTGCAGTCGGCGCCCGTGCACCGCCTCAAGCACACGTGGACGGTCGTCCCGACGGCACATAAGGAGCGGTTCGAGGAGCTCGTCGCGCTGACATCGAACACGAACAACTCGCGCGACTACCGCAAGCTCATCGCGAGCATCAACCCGCCGTGCATTCCCTACATCGGCATCTACATGACGGACCTCACGTTTATCCGCGACGGCAACCCGAACTGCCTGCCGGGGACCGACCTGATCAACTTCACGAAGCGTCGAATGATCAGCGCCGTGCTCACCGACATGCTGCAGTACCAGCAGACGCCGTACAACTTTGCCGTCGTGCCGGTGCTGCGGAGCAAGCTGGAAGAGATTGGCAAGGGCAACCTCACCGAGCAGGACTGCTACAAGAAGTCGCTCATCATTGAGCCGCGCAACGCCGCGGAGCCGTTGGAGAACACGCGCCGCATCGCGTTCATCATCGATACGCTCGTGAAGAAGGCGTCCAAGGTGGGTTCGCTGCTCGGTTGCTCTGCATGCGCGCGCCAGTTACTGTTGAAATTCGGCCGTGTTTTTCATATCCTCCTAGTTTGACGCCCGACACGGCGATGCGCTTCTTCGCTTATTCTGTGTGCTGTCTCCATGTTGAGTGTCTCACGCTCGAAGCACGTGGTTTCCCTTCCCTTCGGTACGCAGGTGTGGGCGCAGAAGTTGCTGGAGCGCGTGAAGGAGCTCTTCGGCGAGCTCACGTGGACGGCGTTTATGATCACGGAAGAGACGTTCGAGGACCAAGGGCCGAAGGCGGGAAAGGCGGGCGCCAACGTGATGCAGTACCGCACAACGGCCGCGCAAAAGGCGGCGCTCGCAGTGCAGAAGAATTACGACGCGATTGTGATTGTTGGCAATGGGATTACGGTGAACCAGGCGCTCGAGGGGTACCTCTCGGAGGTGCGTCACCGCTGTGAGGATACCCGTGTTTGCGCGTGTGAGCGTATGAGTGTGTCTTTACGTGTGTTGCTCAGTCACTTGTGTGTGTGTGCTTTCTTACTGGAATGTCGATCATTCTGCGTGTGTGTGCTGGATTTGTGTGCGTGCCGCATCTTAAAACGGCTCGATGGCGCGCAGGGCGGCGGCACGCGTCGTATCCCCTTCGGGATCATTCCGATCGGCGACAACGACGACTTTGTCAAGACGGTCAACATCCCCACCGACCCGCTCGACGCCCTCGCGTGCGTGTTTGACGGGATGGTCGCGCTGACGGACGTCGGCGTAGTCCAAGCACCGGAGAGGGGCGGTCTTCCCCAGCGCGACCGCTATTTCCTCAACGTGTGTTCCGTCGGAACGGAAAGCACGCGCCTGACGGACCTGGCGAACCGCGCGCTCGTCGGACGGGCGTCGTTGCTTCTGCAGTCGGTCACGCACGGTAGCAAGGCCAACAACCGCGCCACGCGCCTGAAAATCGACGACTCGGAGTGGATGAACTGCAACATGTTTGAGCTGCTCATCTGCAACGGGCGGTACTCTGGCGGCTTTGAGGTCGCCATCGATGCGTGCATGACGGACGGCCAGTTTGACATTGTACTTCTCGAGGACGTGTCCATGCTGGAGGCGTCGCGTGTATCGAACCTCATCCGCCGCGGCGACCAAATCACGAGCGATAAGAACGTCCACCTCGTGCGAGGGACGAGCGTCGTCGTCGAGGGCATTGGCAAGGACGGCGCCAAGCTCGCGATCGAGGCGGACGGAGAAATGCTAGGCGCGCTCCCCGCAAAGATTTTCGTTCTGCCCGAAGCGGTTGCGCTCATCGTTCCCCGCACGCAAAACACGGGCCGCGCGGACAGCGTCGTGACGCGGCGTGCGTCGGTGCGCAACCTGGCGGCCATGTCGCTGCGACGAAGCTCGAGCCTGACGGGCCTCAACCTGCAAGAAAATCTAGCGAAGCGCGGCAGCATCATCTCGGAGAACGGCGACATCCAGGACGCGGTCAACCGCAAGACGATCGCTCAGAAGGAGCTCATGCGCAGCGCAAGCGACACGCTGCTTCCGGTGAGTGCGGGAGAAAGCCCGGCAGTTGTCCTCGGGGCTGTCGATTTGACTCTGGTGTCTGTCTTTGTTTTCTGCAGCGCCCGCGCAGCATCACGGATCCCCCGGACTCGGAAGGGACGCTCTCGCGGTCGCAAGGCAAGGGCGCCTCCTCCCTCCGCAAGAAGAAGATTGTGCCCTTTGGCGTGGCTCTCGACGAGACGCTGTTGCGCGAGAAGTCTGAAATTCCGCGCGCGTGCGACGCGGTGGAGCGATACATGGCGGAACGCGGCCGCATGAATCCGCAGAGTCTTCCCGAGGGTTTCTCGCAGCTCATCGCCGCGCTCAAGCGCCACGGCGGCGACGGGGGCGACGTCGGGACGCAGGTCAACCACCTGCGCATCATGTTTGACAGGCGCAAGGACGAAACCTTTGAGATATCGCAGGAGTACACGCCCGACGTGGCCCTGGCGTTCCTTCGGCACTTTTTGCTGTGCCTCCCCGTTCCCGTCGGCGTGGGCGTCTACAGCGGGATCCTCGAGGCCGCACAAGTCACCGACATTTTCGCTGAGGGCACGAAGGACGGCTGGCGCGAGTCGCGGACGCGTGAAGCGTACATTGACGTGTTGTCGCACATGCAGCCGCGAAACCGCTCCGTGCTTGCCTTCCTCGTCGGCTTCTTGCGCCAGTACGTGTACGAGCGGAGTCCGACGGTCGAAACACTCAAGGAGCTCGGCCGTATTTTCGCGTCGCCACTGCTGGGCTCGCTTACAGAGGCCAACGTACGTAGTTTGCTGTGCGTTTCATTTCTTGTCAATTCCGCTAACCTCTGAAACCCCATCGCCCCGGCAGGTGTACCACGACGACTCGGTGCTGTTTGACGAAGAGGACGACGACGGCCCCGCGCAGGTGCTGCAGACGCTCGTCGTGTTTTGGGACGAACTGCTCGTGCCGTTCATTGCCAAACGATGACACGCACAACAAAGACGCCACACCCCGGATGTTATCACGTGACCCCTGATCGGTCGAGTCTATTTTTGTGCTGGTGACTTTGCCACCTGTCGGTGTGTCGCTTAGATCCAGCTCAAAAGGCGGGCTTTCCCTCTAGACTGCAACTGCTAGATACGCTTGAACTGCTTTATACCACACACACGAGCGCCACGGCTGAGAACGTGCTGAAATGCCGGCGAATGTTGGCTCTGTAGGCGGTAGCATCGTGGAGTCGGATCGTTATGCAGAACTGGAGGATCTGCTCTCGCCGGGCAATGCCGGGACGCGAGCGGCGCCGCTTGAGAAGAACGCACGTACGGACATCTACAAGGCACTATGCCACCACTGGCTTTCGTTGACGGAGAAACAGCGGGAAGATCTGGCGACGTTTACCGACCCGCAAGCGGTTGACCTCTTGCACCGGTTGCTCAGCGTGCCGGCATCACCTTCCGTGGTCGCGCAATGCAACAGCAACCAGCAGCAACAGCGCGGCGAAGGGGCAGATGACATGGACGGTGTGGAGGTGGATGATACGACTGTGCGCTTGCACGTGGTTCCTGGTGCGTCGAGCGGGACCTTCGCAGTGGACTGGCGGCAACACCTCGTCCCTCTGACGAACCCGCGGGGATATGCAGGTGGGCCCACGCATGTGCCGCAGCCCTACGTGCACGCACACGCACAATTATCCAAGTGAAAGTGCCAGGCCATCATAACTCACAGACCTTGTCGTTGCAGTTGATCCGAATCTCATAAAGCCGGACGCCGGTGAGTGCGCGCGCTACAACATTCTCCGCAAAAAGAGCCCCATGCTGACACGTCCCGCAACACACGCAGGCGCATTGCTCCTCGTCATGATGCGCAGCGAATCCGATGGCGCCTTTTTGCAACAGCGCTCGCGTCACGCGTCGTTCGGCACATCTCTGACGTCCACTGTGTGGCCGCTCCTGGATCGCCGCATCCGCCATTCCTTCCTCGCCAAAGTTTCGACCTCAACTTCAACGACAGCGCCCCCGCCTCTCAACGCGGCCGTTTGCGACGTGCGCCGACTGCGGAAATCGTCGCGTGACAACGACTCCGCAGCCGAAATAGCCGCCATTGGCGCCTGGTACCAATCGCTGCCGAGCGAAGCGCGATCGCCGCTACTGACCGTCCGCGTCCCGCCCAATCTCAGCGGCGTAACGCCCACGCGCGGCACCATTCTCATCAACAGAGTGCCGGTCCTCTTTGTGCGCACCGCGACCGACGTTGCCACAATCAGCGTCGATGGGGAGAACTTCGAAGCATTGCTGGCTGCGGCACACACGGCGCTGCAAGTGCCCGCGTCCGCGCGCCGGACCGTTGGCGAAGGGGCGGAATCGGCGGCGAACGACGTGCGCTCCATCTGCGCCGCATTTTACGCCAACGTAAAGGCGCGATGGATTGAGGCGAAGACGGCCGAAACGGATCGGGCGGCGCGCGAGCTCATGGACGCGCTCGAAGCGCAGTCGGCGACGGAGCGCAAGGCGCAGTCTGTGCAAAACAAGCACAAGCCCAAGGTGCGCAGGAAGGACCGTCGTCCCAGCGACGATACCACGAACGACACACCGGGCGTAAAACCGGCACCGCCGGCTGCAGTCGCGCCGCTACCGACAAGTGACACGACGACCACACCCACACCCGCGCAACCGGTAAAGAAGGCTGCGCAGCGTGCCAAGCAGGCACCGCCGTGGATGCGCCTCGCCGAGCAACACAGGCGGTCGAGCGCAACCCCCGACAGCGAAGACAACGGCGCACACACAAAGTCGGAAGAGGGCACACATGCAAGCACACAAATCGCGGGCAAAACGGCCCACAAGACAATCGCGCTTGCGTGCGGACCTGTCAGGAAGCCCAGCCGCGCGCTGCTCGACTCTGTGCGCGACGCACTGCGCCGGTGCTTTGCGGGACGCGCGCTCTGCCACGACTACCGACTGGCCGCCCTCATGCGCCCCAGTGGGCAGGTGCCCGCAGGGCTCCTCGCTCGCCACCCCACGGTCGCGGCGGCGTTCGAATGGGACGGCACGCTCACACGCAAAGAGCGCGAGGCAATCGTGGCGCTGGCGGCGCGCACGTCAAACGATGCGTCGCTATTCGTCTCCATCGATCCCGTCGACGGTGTAACGCTCGTGGGGCCGTCGCGCTTCAGCGGCTTGCTGGCATTTGTGCGGCGCCGGGGCGACGGAATGCTAGAGAGTGTCCGCTAGGCACGTGTTTAAAGTATACACATATCGGCCAGAATGAAGAGCAACAGAGGGGGAGAGAACGAGTGACAAATACATGCTCCTTATCACGAGGTTCAATATCCACAGCCAACAAGCACGCGGACGCCCTGTGCGAGATACAATCCCGCACAGACACAGCGCCCGCGAACAAACGCACACGCAAAATAACGCCAAAAACAACAACAAAATGCACGCCTTCAGCCCCTTTCTCCCTCCTTCAGCGCCCTGGCCGCACTTCCTCGTACGTGTGCCGCGTGAGTGCGTCGTACAGTCCCTCGGGCAGCTGTCGTGCCATGGACGTCGCAATGCGAATCGTCTTGCGCGCGTCGAGGTCCGGCGGCTTCTGCAGCAGCTTCATGGGTGTGGAACTCGCAAGCAGCTGCTCGCGCATCGCCACAAACTGCGCGAGCACGCAGAGGACGGCCACGTGCGCGCCAAACGCAAACACGAAGTCCCAAAGCTTGAGGACCTCGTCGAGGGGCGGAATTGCCGCCGACAGCGTCAGGACGGGGGAGAGCGCGTACACTTCCGCGGAAAGCGATTTCGAGTGGAGATGCGCAAACAGCTCCGGGTCGACGGACTGCAGGCATTGATCGAGGAGGCGACACCCCGCGTGCGCGCCGGCGAGCGTCGGCTGAACGTACGTGGGGCAGTGCAGCGTGAGGAGTGTGTCGAACGCGAAGAAGGCGGTCACTTCCGGCATAACGTAGAGGAGAGGCGCGAGGAGGACGTTCATCCCCTGCACGTACGAGAACTGCGCCTGTGGGAGGCGGGGCGTCCGCTCCGCAGCACTCCCGCCGGCGTGCGCGTTGGCGAAGGCGTTGAGCACGCGGATGAGCTTGTCCTCGCTCACGCGCGACAGGAACATGGCATCGCTCTTCAGTGTCCGAAACGTGTCGTTGCGAATTTTGTCGTACACGGCCGACCTCCCCTTCTCCACGAGCGCGATGTAGGCGTCGGCATCGACCGCCGGGACGCGCAAGAGAATGATCCACAGCGTCCCGCGAATGGCGGCGGCGTCTTCAGGCGCGGAGGGAAGGCCTTCGAGCAGCACGAGGCGACGCAGTTCGTCCAAGAGCGCGGGGACGCGGTCGGGGTTCGCACTCCCTGAAATCAATCAATAAAGGCAGGTGAGTCGACCACAGAACTACTGCATGCACACACACGCACGCGCGCACACTCACTCACACACACTCACACCCACACATACACCCACACATACACCCACACGCGCACGCACGCACACACACACACACTCACACCCACACATATACCCACACGCGCACGCGCGCGCGCACACACACGCCAAAAAGAGAATTGCAATATGTGTACTTGTGCGCCCTCGAACTCGGACTCAGACGCACCTTCAGCAAATATGCCCTCGTACTTTGCGCGCAGTGCGGCCGACGACGGCGCCTCCTTCGCACCGCCGCTGGCTGCCATTTCGGGCATGGAGAGCACACGCGTCGCGCGATCAAAGGCGAGTGCAGGGGCGATGAAAGCAACGCGGTGTGGGAAGGACTTGTGTGCGCCCGGCTTTGAAAATACGAAAAGTGGGAGCAGCGAGTGTGGGAGCATCTACTAATAGTAACAACCTCCCTGGGGGCAGATGGGTGTTTCTGGAAGCAGCCCGGAATAGTCGCGCGGTGAGGTGGCGCGCCCCAATTGGTCAGCGGATAAGGCAAAAGGACACTTTCACTTTGTTTGTGGCGCATCTCTCTCTTTACTCAACTTGCGCACGTTCGTTTGTGTGTCATTTCATTGTGTGCGTGCGTGGGGTGTGTGTGTGGGTGTGCGTGTGAGTGACACGAACGAAGTGCTGTATTTTTGCGTGTCAGTTAAGTGACCTGAGAGAATGGCGCCGCCCACGGGCACTCACGCCGGTGGGACGTCCGCATCCGCGCGTCGCACTCGCGCCATCTCGCTCGCCCTCTGCGCCCTTATCCTCATCGCCTGCTTCGTCGAGTGCGTGGACGCCGCCACGAAGGACTTGTACAAGATACTCGGCGTGGCGCGCAACGCAACGCCGCGACAAATCAAAAAGGCGTACCACAAGCTCGCGCTGACGGAGCACCCCGACAAGCGGCCAGACGACCCCAAAGCGGCCGACAGATTTGCCGAGATTAACAACGGTGCGCCATCTCTTCCTTTACACTTTGCACACACACCGCTCTGAGACTCGTTGGGCACTGACTGCCACTCTTGCCGCACCCCCCGCACTCCCTATCGTTTTTTACTCAACATACGGCGGTTACTTGTGACACTCGAAAGCGATATTTGCGTGCTTACTTACAGTTCGCCTCCACTGTAATTGGCAGCATACGAGACGCTCTCTGACGAGCAGCGACGAAAGGAGTACGACATGTTCGGCCAGGGCGGCGACGGCGGATCTGCCGGCGGCGCTGGCTTCAACCCTTTCGGAGGGCAAGGTGGCGCCACCAAATTCACGTACACTTTCAACGGCGGAAACGGCGGCGGCGGCTTTGGCGACGTCTTCTCGAACCTCTTTTCGCAGTTTGGCGGGGCCGGCGCGGGCGCGCAGGGCGGGCAGCGACAGGCGCGTGGACAGCAGGGCGGAGGGTTCAACTTTGGCGGCTTCGATTTCGGCGGATTTGACTTTGGCGATCTCGGCAATCAATTCAACTTTGGGTTCGGCGGAGGGCACGGCGGCGGCCAACAGCAGCAACAGCAGGCGCGGCAGTCGGCGTACCAGAATAGCTACAAGCCGTACCAGAATAGCTACAAGCCCTACGAGAACAGCTACAAGCCGTACCAGAACAGCTACAAGCCCTACGAGAATAGCTACAAGCCGTACCAGAATAGCTACAAGCCGTACCAGAGCAGCTACCAGTCGAAGCAAGGCGGCGCGCACGGCCAGAAGTATGGGCAGGGTGGGAGCTACCAACAGAAGTACGGACAGGGGCAGCAAAAGTACGGACAGCAGCAGCAGCAGCAGGGAAATCGATGGAATAACGCCGGGTCGTCGAGGGGAGCGCACGGCAACACACAGAGAGGCACCAATCGCCCGAAATAGGTGCGTGCGCCCTCGTGTCTCTTGCTCTTGTGTGCCTGACTGCATATGCGCGTGTGCACTCGCACGCTGATACGCCGTTTCTGGACGCAGAACACTTGCCCACTGAGTACCCCCCTTGCCGTTGCGTGCCTGCGTGCGTGTGCGTGCGTGCTGCGTGCCGCGTAGCTGAATTTCGCGTGTATCACCTATCAATGCATTTACGGGGCCAAATGCCCTCACATTTTATCGAACAAATTTCAGCCCGATACATACATGCTTCGCACGCACGCGACAATACGACAACAGCGCACACATCCCCATACGTGACAGCGGGACACAGTGAGACGACTCAGCAGACGCCGATCTCGTTGCGTGCCGATCTTGCTAACTCAGCAGACGCGGATCTTCTTTGCCGCGTGCATGGCGCCGACAAACGCGTCCATCGACCACTCGTCCGCCGGGATCATGGTGGGTCCGTTGAAGACGGTGAGAATGGTCATCTTGTCGTTGTACTCGAGGCCGCTGAGCAGCTTCGGGGTGATGAGGAAGTACTGCGGCGTGTTGGGGGAGCTCGCCGCCTCCACAATCTGGCTGAACACGCGGCGCTCGTTGTTGGGGTCCATGCCCTGAGGCCGTGGAAGAGGAAAAGCATTAGACAAGAGGAACAGAAAATACGTGCGCGCACACATACAGAGACACACGCCAACAAACAAAACACACACACACACGGCGCGCACAACGAGGAACATTCACGTCCAAAGCCCGCATCGCAGCACACACGCCAACGCGTTACGTGCCTGGTTGATCTCGTCGACGACGCGGAACGGGCACCGCGTCAGCTGCTGCAGGGCGATGAGGTAGAGCATGGTCGACACGCTGCGCTCGCCGCCCGACTGGTGCATCCCGGTGAGCGTGTGGAGCGAATCGGCCGCGCGGAACTTGACGCGAATGTCCACGCCAAACTTCTCGTAGTCCTCGTGCTCCGTCAGGGCCACCTGAGGGACGTCATGTAGCGCATTTCAGCCGTTTCCATCTTGTCTTCTGAAGTCTTGCGCTGCACAGCAGTACAGCCGAGAAACAGCCAGCACACACACCCCATGCACTCTACTCGTTCCACTCACGCAGCTCTTTGCTCCCAATCAAACGCACCTCTCCCGCGCAGCCGAGGTTCTGGAACGACCGCGAAAAGTTGTCGTTGATCTTCGCAAACAGCGCGCGGAGGTCCGGCAGCCACTGCGCCTTGATCGCCTCAATCTCGGCCTTGTGGTTGGCGAGCTGTTCGTTGGCCGTCTGCGCCTCCTGCTGCAGCACGCGAATCTCCGCCTCCCTCCTCTCGTAGTCCTCCACGACGGCCTTGTCGGCGTTGGCGTTGCAGTTGATGCGGTTCTGCTCGTCCGCAATCTCCTGCTCGAGCGCCTCCATGTCGTTCGGGTACATCGCAAAGGCGTCGCGCAGCTCGTCGGTGAGGTCGCCGTTCGTCGCGTCCTGAACAAAGGGAGAATTGAACAACAGAGAACACAGAGCCGCACTCAGACACGTGAGCGCCAGGCACAACGCCCACGCAGCAAAAACAAAACGCCCCCTAAACCCACCTTGGCCTTCTTCAGGTAATCGCGCGCGGCCGCCTTCGCCGCCTCAAACTGCGCATTGACTTCTTTCAGGTGCAGCTGCAGCGCCTTGACCTCCTCGCTCGATGCCAGCAGCTTCTGCTCGCACAGAGACACGGCGTTCGCAAGCTCGAGAGCACGGAACGCCGCAAACATGCGTTGGTCGGCCGCGGACGCAAGGTTCTTGATCAAGGGGACGAGCTCGAGCGCGGCGCGGCCGCGTCGCAGCGTGTTAGCCTTGAGACTCGCGCCGGTGCCGTCGAGCGCCTCCTTCGCCTCCGCGCCTTGCCTCTCGAGCTCGCGCAGCCGGCGCTCCTTCTGGTCGGCCTGGCTGAGCAGGAGGGCCTTGCGCTTCCGCTCCTCATGGAGAGCATCGCGACGCTTCCGAAGGGCTGTGAGGGTTGCGGTGCATGTGTGAATGGAGAGCGCGAATTGGAACGACGGCATGAGATGGCTGTGGAACGCATGTGACGTGCGACGTGTGCGCGGAAGCTAACAAGGCATGCGTCGTGTGCAGACAACAATGACATAAGCAGAGAACAGCAACCACTTTCAAGACATCGAAGATTTTGTCAAAGAGGCAAGTACGACACCGCACACTGCCCTCCCATGTAGTCCCACAAAGACCCACCGGTGTCCTCGCTCCGGATCGCGTTCTCGTTATGCTGCGACTCGGCAAGCTTCTGCTCCGCCGCCGCAATCTGCTTCAAGGCCTCGTCGTGCTCGCGCTCGAGTGCGTCGCGGCGCTCGGCGTCAATGGACACGTCGAAAAAGTGACGCGTCATCTCACGCACCTGAAATTCGAGAGACATTTGCAAATGCGCAGTCGTCAGCCGCGTTCACAGCCCAGATCATTCGAGAGCACTAGCAGTAGCACGCAATTACCCACGTTGTCAACAGTCGCCGAGCGGGCATACTTGGTCTTGCGGCAGAAGTACTTGGACGATAGCGTGTAGAACGTCGTAAGCGCGTTCTTCCCCACGAGCTGCTCCGTCATCGCCTCGGTGCGCGCGTTGAGCGAGATGGGAACGTTGTGCATGTGCGTGCGCTGGCACAGGTAGCGCTTCATCGCGTCCGGCGCGTCGATCAGATCGATCAAGTAAGCGTCGAAAGAGAACTCCGCACGCAGCGTAGCGATGGGCACGTTGGGGCGGTAGCGGTCGAGCGGCGCGTCCGCGGGCACGGCGACGTTGATGCGCAGGCGCTGCTTGTCGCGGACCTCGCGCAGCAGCGTTTCCTGGTCGTCCCTGTTCTGGCACACAAAGGTGACGAGATCGTCGCGGGGAATGTGCATGTCGATGTACTTGGCGTATTTGGGGTCGCGGACCTGCACGGTGAGGCACGCCGGCTCCACCACCTCGTCCTTGAACCTGCGCAGGGCGAACTCAGCAAAACGCAACAGACGCAACAAGACATTGGGGTTTTTTTTTTTTTTTTGTGTGTGTGTGTGTGTGTGTGTGTGTGTGTGTGTGTGTGTGTGTGTGTGTGTGTGTGTGTGTGTGTGTGTGTGCAATTTTTTGTGCGTCTGTGTCTGTGTGGCTCTGGGTGTGCGAGTGCGTGCGAGAGTGTGCGTGCAGTGCGTGTAAACTGCACGCACATGGCCTGGTTCTTCCTGAGCCACTCGACGGCCTGGAACGTCTCCTTGTCTACCCTCCGAAGCTCGTCCAAACGACGGCGACGGAAGTCCTCGAGCTGCTTGATTTTCTCACGGCACGTCGACGCCGTCATCTGTGTCGAACGGAGACCGTGCACACAAGTGAATACAATGCATACAATGCACACACACACACACACCGCACGCACGCACGCACGCACACACGCGCACACACACACACCACGCACGCGCAACGCCCACCTGGTACTGCTTGACAGCGTCCTTGATCTCGCGCTGCCCATCCTGAAACTCATCGAGCCTTGCCGACACCTCCCGAATGCGGGCGTTGATCTGCTCAATCTCAGGACCCGGGTCGCGCTTGCCCTCGCACTTGGCAAGGTCCTCGCGGATGCCATCAAGCTGCGCGCACGCGCCGTCAACGGAGAGTCGTGACAGTTTATTCACTAACAACGCCCTTTAGCACACGGATGCAATATGAGGGCACGCACCTCCTTCCGGCACTGGGTCGCCTTGCGCTGGCACTCGGAAACCTTCTCCGTCTGCTTCTCGACCTCCTTAAAGATGCCGTCACGCTGTGGGTAAAAGGGTGTTGCAATGCAGTGCAGTCAGCGGGTGCGCCTTAACGTGATGAATGTGCAGGCACTTTCTTGTGTGCCTGTGCGTGAGCGGCATGACATGGCACATATTTGTGTGTACGGCGTTCCAAAAACGAGCGCGCGCACGCACACACACACATACACGCACGCACACGGGACCGCACACGGCTCGACAGCCACACACCTCCTCCTCGAGGACCTTGATCTCCTCGCACTTCTTGGCGACGCTCGCGTTGCGCTTCGTCATGACGTCAGCAAGATTGGCGCGCTCCTTCTCGGCCTTCCCGAGCTCGTCGCGGCGCTCATCGAGCTCCTGCTGGAGGGGCGCATTTGCCTCCTGCAGGCACGTGCGAGCGAAAGAACAAAATGAGGGGCGAGCGACAAATTTGCATGGGCGGAATGATTACAACGCAACCATTCACACACCACACACACACACACGCACACGCACACGCACGCACACGCACACGCACACACACACGCACACGCACGAACACACACACACACACGCACATACACACACGCACACACACACAAGCGCACGCACCTGCGCCTTCTGCACCCGTCCCATGATTTCGGCGCGCTCCTCCTTAAAGTGCATGTACTCGGCGCGCTTGTGCTCGTACGCCATCCACTCGCGCTTCTTCTTCATGACGTCGACCTTCTCCACGCGCTGCTGGCGATCGAGGTACTGGTCCACCGCGGCCTTGAGCACCTGGTTGCGCTGGACGAGGCGATCGACGTTGTCTTGGCGCTGCTTGCGGCCGTCCTCGAGCTTGCGCTCGTGCCCGCGCCGCTCGATCAACTCCCTGTGCAGCTCCACCATCTTGCTGCCGCCAATGGCCTTCTCCGTCGCGACGAGAAGCTCCTGCGGCGACAGGCGCGCGAACGTGACGACCATGTCCTGCGGGAGGAACTGGCACTTGTTGTCGACCTGGATGCCGAGCGTCTCGATGAGCTCCGTCACCTTCTTCTGAGTGACCGACTCGTCGTTAATGTACCACGCGGACGAGTTGTTGCGCCGCGTGATCTCGCGACGCACGCGCACGTTGCCAGACGGGCGATAGAGCTCAATCTCGATGCGCGCGCGCTCCGTGTTGACCTTGACAAACTCGGAAATCTCCTTGGCGCGCCCCAGCAGCTGCGGCTGGCCACCTAGGCCAAGCGCGATGGCACACACAACGGACGACTTGCCCGTCCCGTTCGGCCCCGCGATAACATTCTGCAACGCAAAGGACGACGGGGAGGCGTTAATGCCGTCGAGGCGAATGTTTTATCGGCGATGAAAGCCAAATCTATGTCAGATCACAAACAACAGAAGCATCCGCACACGCACCAGGCGGGGACCGGGGCGAAACTCGCACTTGTCATAAGTGACGAAGTTCTCGAGGCTGATGCGCACGATGGACCCCTCGACGTAGGCGTCGTCCTCGGGGCGCGGCCGCTTGCTGGCCATTCTCGATGGCCCTTCGCGCAACAGCGAAGAAACAGACACCGTCTCAACGAATGCGAGACAGCGCGCACCCTGAAATGCTCTTGTGCGTGCGCTCTGTGCTCTTAATCGCCTGTGTTGCGAGTGATTCTGTCGTGTGGAAGGAAATGTGTCGCACGTCCAAGGGATTGCGCGCCAACACGGTAACAATTCCGTTTGGGCGGGAACTTATTCCACCCCGGATGTATTTGAAAGGCCTGTTACTTTTGTTACGTTTGAACTGCCCCGCCGCGGGCACGTGTTTATTGAACTCGCTGCTCCTATTCTTCCTTCGTGCGTCGCACTGCAACATGGAGACCATTTGGTTGGGTTATGTGGATGCCCGGGTCCCCGCGCGCGAGGATGGCGCCGTCTCTTACGCGACGTGCAAGCTTGGTGGCGCGCCGGTGAGCAATTTCGTGGAGCACACGAGTTTAACGCTTGTTACTAAGATGCGCTGTCGCAATGCTCAGAATCTCCCGCCAGGATTTGCAATTTCGGAGCACGAGCTGACTTGCGGAGGCTGCGGAGGACGGCTCGTGCACGTCGTACAGGTGGGTGCCTTGGTGCGAGAGGATGCGTCGACGAGCGTGCGCTCACTGTTCACAACGCAGATTCACGCGCCCCTTGCCGAAACGGAGCTGCGCACGCTGCATCTCTTTTGTTGTCGCACC
The DNA here is from genome assembly GCA_943704525.1 of Pigoraptor vietnamica. Taxonomy (NCBI): domain Eukaryota; class Filasterea; order Ministeriida; family Capsasporidae; genus Pigoraptor; species Pigoraptor vietnamica. The sequence continues at coordinate 72,849 of CALSCQ010001242.1, read as the reverse complement.
GAAGCATGCACTCGCGCTGGTTCAGGCTGGTGTGCGTTACGCAGTGCCCGTGCACCCCCAGCCGAGCTTGCAGAGGCCGCTCTGCCGCCCCCCGTTGCGCCACTCGCGGTGGACGTCACGCCCTCACCAAGCGCGGCATTTGGCAATGATTTCGGCAGCGTAGACTGGGACGCCGAGGACACAGACCCTTCTGCGCCTGCGTCGACGGGGTTCGACGACATTGAGGCTCTTCTTGCCGCGCGCGATGCGAAGGTCTCGCAACCGCCACCGAAGTCGACGGGCGCAAAGCAGAAGGGGCCGGCCGCCCCTCGCACTCCATCCTCCGTGCCCGACTCTGTTGCGGCCGGGTTTAAGTCCTTTTATCTCGCTCTCGACGCGGAGCCAACGACGGATGCTGTTGATGCGCGCGCGCGTGCGCTGTTGGCTGAGTACGAGGCGCGCGAGGGGCCGCTCGCCGACCTGCTCTCGGGTGCTCGCATTGCGACATTGGAGGCCGACACGGAGGAAAGCGCGGGCGACGCGGACGACGGCGAGGACGGTAACGTGGCTCCGTCGGGGCGAGGCGCTCTTCCGAAGCCCGCGGAGGACACCGAGTACGAGGCGTCCGTCGCGCGGCACGGCGACAAAGTGTTCCATCGATTCGCCAAGCGCATCGAGAGAAGCCCCGAGCAGATACTGAGGTGGGAATGCGTGAAGGGCGGTGGATGGGTTGTATTTGTTTTGTCGGCGTGCCGCGCTGTTCGCCGTCCTAATTTGTGAATGCGCTTGTGTGCTGCGAAGGTACCAACTGGGCGGCGCACCCCTTCTCGCAACGGGCGATCCCGCCCACGCTGTTCCCGCGCCCATCCCACCGTGCCCCGCGTGCAACGGTCCCCGGCTGTTCGAATTTCAGCTCGTTCCCGCCCTACTGTCCGCACTCCAGCCGCAAAAGGCGCAAAGTGGTGGCCCGGCCATCCCGGATTTTGGCACAGTGCTCGTCTACACGTGCCAGTCGCCCTCGTGCGTCGCCACCGGAAACGACGGAGAGCTGCGGCCGTCTGCGGAATTCGTGTGGGTGCAACGGGACGTCGACTGGGCCGACTAGTGCGGTGATCTACGCCCGGGCTTACTCGTTGGTTCCATCGACTCGGTGGTTCCCTGTTATCTGCGCACAGCCACATGTGCCTGCTGTCGCATTCAGAACTCACGGTCGTCACCGAACGGCGCCGCGCTTGCAGCATATGAGACCCCGAATAGTTTAGTAGCTGCTCACGCGTACATGGCCTCGATCAGCGCCTCGTACTTCTTGTTGATGACGCGCCGCTTGAGCTTGAGGGTTGGGCCGAGCTCGCCACCTGCCGACGTGCGCGTGAGATGTTGTAAAGATGCCGACACACTACTTTCGCTGCCGCACGGTGAACGAGCCCCATTCGCACCGCCATCATCGCTAAAGCGTGCGTGTGCGCGAGCCGGTCGCGCAGGGAATCCAGTTGAAGAGACGCCGTACAGCGCCATTAGAGTGTAGGAAGGAAAGCGACATCCCACCTGCCGTGCTGAAGTCTGTCGGGAGGAGGGCCCATTTCTTGATGGCCGACGCGTTCGAAACAGCGCGCTTGTTGACGCGCTGAATGCCCTCGTCGAGGTACGCAAGCACCTTCGGGTCCTTGAAGGCAACACTCATCTTGGTCACCTCTGCATGCGAGGGCGAGCGGGTTGGCGTGAGGGGATTGTTGCTCATAGTGCGTGTGTTATTGAGAGGGTATGCGTGCGTGTGTGTGTGCGAGAGAGTCTGTGTGTGTGTGTGTGTGTGTGTGTGAGAGAGAGAGAGAGAAAGAGAGAGAGAGAGAGAGAGAGAGTGTGTGTGTGTGTGTGTATGTGTGTGTGTGTGGGTGTGCATATGTGCACGCATGCATGCGTGCCTACAAGTGTTTGCATACACTACGAATACCCACCAATGCCGGCCTCCTTGAATGCGTGGACCACCGAAGGCGCCAATTCGTCTGTCGGTGCGCCGTCGTCGTCGACGTTGCACTTCAGCGTGATCACCACAGTAATGAACTTGCGCGCATCCCCGATCAGCATTGCGTGACTGCCAGTGGGAGGTGCGTTGAGGAGGGCTGCGTGTCAGAGAGAGTGCTATAGAGAGCAGACACAAATAAGTGTCCAGCACATGATGAAATGGCATGTACGCACCCGCAGACGGGCAACTCGCTCTTGACAGCGTTCTCGACGGGCACCGGGGGCACGTTCTCTCCTCCCGCCGTGATGACGAGCTCCTTAATTCGGCCTGTAATGCGGAGGAATCCCTCGCCGTCCACCTTGCCAATATCGCCCGTCTTGAGAAATCCATCGGGAAGAAAGTCCTTCGCCGTCGACGTCGGGTCGTTCATGTACCTGGCGCGGTGAGTGGGCAAGCACCGTTGGGACAAAGGGACAGAATTTTTTTTTTCTCGCGCAAACGACGAAACAGAGGTGGAATTGTTTCAACCGAACAAAGTATGGCATTTTGCGAGCGAAGAAATGGAACGGCGCCACGAAACTACCCACGAAATCACTTGCACGATTGCGTCACATCGTAAAATTGATCACGCAAATTCTGATACAAATTGGGAGGACGCCATGCACACGCACCCCATCATCGTGTTACGGCCGCGGAAAGCGATTTCACCGTTGCCATCGCTGTCCGGATTGATAATGCGGAGCTCCACGCCATTCGGCGCCTTTCCACACGACCCTAGACATGCACGTGTGACGGCACATGAGAACGGCTACACACACGCACGCACGCATGCACACATACACACACGCACACAACACACAGACACACGAGCACGCGCACCTGTGCGGTAATCTTGATGAACCGAGATCGTGATAATCCCTGCATCGCATCACGTGTGAGACAGAGAACCACCAACTGCGCCATTGCGGGGGAGTGCAACCAACCGGTGCTCTCTGTCTCGCCGTAGACCTCGTACACGGGGATGTTCAGACTGAGAAAGTAGAGCAGCGTTTCGTTGCTGATGGGGGCGGCTCCGGAGAACGCCGCGCGGCACCGGTCCAAGCCGAGGGCCACGCGGACCTTCTCAAAGACGAGTTTGTTCGCCAACCACCTGCGCGAGTGCGTCATTAGCATGGCATCTCAAGCCGCGTGTGAGAGGATAGGCCTCGAGACACAATAGGTGATTTTTCTTAGATGGCAGGCAGGGCTGCATCGACACATGCAAAAGCCACATACAAACGCATTCAGTGCTTGCGTGGACGTCGCGCGGTGCAGGGAAATCGCACAACTCACCAGCCCTTCGGCTTGCTCTTCTTTCCCTCCTGCTTGCCCACGTTTGCAGCGAGGCCCTTCTTCTTGGCCCACTTGGCTGTTGCGACGCACGACACGACAAAGCAGACGAAATCGTTACCATCACCATACGCACGCGTACACAATCGCACACACGTAATATGCGCAACAATCGCAACACACACACAGTCACAACGGCCGCTCGCAAGATGCATTAAACCAGTCCTTAGGGCAACCCACCAACTTTTTTGGCGAAGTCAGAGTGTCCCGCGGATGCGAGCTGCATCTGCTCGGCGATCTTCTCCCACACACGCGGCACGCCGAGGAAGACAGTGCAGTCGACAAAAACGAAGAGTTAAGGTCTTGCACGAGAACAAGAAACAATCCACCATGAGGAAAGCAAATTGGCTTACGTGCTGTCATCAAATAAAAACAAAGACGGCAGCACACTGCGGAGGCGGATATGTTGGGCGTACGTCGCGGAGTGTCTCTCCGAGGCTTCCCTTGAGGGCGTCGGGCGATGCGAAGGACACGCAGCAGCCAAAGCAAATCGGCCCAACCAAGTCCGTCATTTGGGCCGCCACGTGACTCAGCGGCAGGAAACTGCAAAAACGTGGTGGGCCACTGTGAGCAATTGTAGTGTTGTGTGTGTGTGGACGAAATGTCATGGTGAAAGAAATCGACACAATATAATAGCGAACCGTGGGGAATTTGCGCACGCACACGAAGACCGGCCAACAGATAGAGCACTGCGTCTGCTTCCTCGCGCAAGCGACGTCGACACCGACAGACAGACCTGATGAGGTGGTCCTCCTCCGTCATGTGGATGGACCCGCCCACCACCTGCGCCGTCCACGTCATGTTGTCTTGTGACAGCATGCACGCCTTCGGGTCGCCCGTTGTGCCCGACGTGTAGATGATGATCGCGCAGCTCTCCGGCAGGACCTCCTTCTTGCGCTCCTCCAGCGCGCTGTCGGGCACCGAAGACCCTGAACGCACGGTAGGACAATGTTGAGACACGCGGCAAATGGCTGGCAGAGCGCCACGGTTCGGACACAAAACAATCGTTGGCACGTGCAGACGCGGTGGAGGCAACAACTGACCCTGAGACAGAAACTGATGCCAGTCCATGAGGCCCTCCACGCCCTGCGCGACTTTGCCGGTGTACTGGACAATGTGCTTCAGGTCGGGGAGTTCTGCGCCAACCCAAAAACCGGTGGGTGAGCGGGTTGCAATGAAAGAGCTGCATACGAGGAGCATTGGAGAACGGGGAGTGCGTGTGTGTGGGCGTGCGAGCGCGTATCTGCGCTTGTTAAGTGCGGTGAGGGATTTTCATATTTTCCGCTGGGCGACCCACCCGAGCGAATCGACTGAATTTTGCGGAGTTGCACGTCGTTTTCCACGATGCAGACGGTCGCCTTCGAGTGCTTGAGCACAAAGAGGCACGCTTCCGGGCCGTTCGTCGTGTATATGCCGAAAGGGATGGCGCCCGCCGTGATCGCGCCGATGTCGGAGAAGAACCACTCTGCGCATCGCACGGGGGGGGCGTGAGCCACGCACGCTGAGGGCGGCCCCAATATTCCGACCACGTGACAGTGATCAAGCTACCACGACCCCATGAGTTGCTTAAGAGTGCGCACGGGAAGAGCAACCCTCTTGAACCAGAGACCGTCCCCACAAGTACGCATAGCTCGGACATTAGCACTCACCGGGCGAGTTGAAACCGAGGATGCCCACGCAGTCGCGCGCGTTGACGCCGAGTTTGATGAAAGACTTCGCGGCCTTTGTCACCATCTCCGCGTACTCTGTCCACGTCCACTTCTCCCACACTTTGTCGCGCTTCACTTGCAACGCAATCTGCAAAAGTGTGTGCGCAGGTGTCAGGTTCACGCATCACATCCATTTCGCGTCAACGTCCGTCATGAAAGTCGCACCTTCCGCGGGTGCTTTGCAACGGTCGCAGCAAGGGCCTCGGGGATGGTGCGGGGTTTGAGAGCGGCATTCCCGCTGGCGCCCATGCGGACGACGGCCTTCCCTTTAGGGTCCGTCTCAAAGTGTTTGGTAGCCATCTTCGAACGACACGAGAGTAAATTAGGGGGCGTTGTAAATACTCACTACTGCGCTGGCACACACGCACGAAAAAAAGAAAGGAACAAAACCGGTGCTGCGCCCCCGCAGCGCCCTCTCAACGCTCTACTGCGCCTCAACTTGAGGTTTTCAGAGGGTTGATGTGAAGTGAGCCGTGCGCCCACCTAAAAAAAAATGCGCAGACGTCGCGGGGTTTCTTTGCCAGAAGAGGCAATCTTTGTTCGAGAGTGTCCAGATGGTTTGGCTATATTGGGTACATTTACGCTTGTTAAAATACCATTTAAGGCGTTGTTTGAGGAATATTGGTGAATGTGTCCAGATATAATTTACTTAAAATGTACTTTTATTACTCCAAAGTCTAAATTTGGGGATGACAAAAAATTCGGTCATGTGCGCGCAACTTGGAAAAGAAAACCAAAAACGCCACACAAAATCGTCGCTGCTTCCTCCCTCGCTCACGTGCTTTTTTCAGCTCTCTCTCGCTATCCCATAGGAAGACGCTGTGTCTCTTACTCGCACATTCCCAATACGTGAGCCATTGCGAAAACCATTTTATTCTTTAAACCAAAACGTGTTGACGGCATTGCGTGGTGGGCCGCACCTTGTCGTTTATGCGGCCCATGCGGCGCGCGTTGACTGGGCGATAGGCCCTTTCCCTTGGCGTGACGTGGGAAATGGACGGCGGCGATTCCTCGGGCCCGTCGTCTGCCCTGACCGACGACGCCGAAACGCGAAAGCGGGGTGCCTCGGAAGGTACGTGGGAGAGTCGCCGTCACTTTGTGGGATCATGCGTCTTCGTTGTAATTGACTGTGTCGTACATTCGATGTTCGGCGTTACCGTTGCAGTGGAGGACGATGATGGCATTATCCCGCTGCCGCCGTCGCTGGCCGTGTCGGATTTCCCGTGTGGGCGCGAGGGATGCGCGCTTGGTCGCCTCGTTGGGTTTGATGTATGCGCGCGACACCTCGTCGAGGACCCCGCCAGCCCTTACAAGCCATGCCGCCACGTATCAAGGACAGCCTCGTGTGGCAATCTCGTCGCTAAGGCGTTGAACACTGAGTGAGTCTGAGCCTGATGTGAGTGTGTTTGTGTTTTCTGCGGACGTTAAACGGACTGTCGTTTTTGTGTACCCAGTTTCTGTGAAGCGCACACAGATTCGACGGCGTTTGTTCCCAAAATTCCGCGTCTCGACGTCGAGGGAATTAGCGACTCTGAGGACATTCTGAAACTTGCTTCTGCGGGGGCCGATGTGTCAGACATTGCGCCGTTGACGCTGGAGGCCTCGGGGACGGCGAACCCGTTGTTGCGAGGAGTTGTGGTTGCGACATCTCAGCAAGGGTCGCCGGTGCATGCATCCGCGCCTGCAGCAGCCGCGCCCTCGCCTTTGAAGCGTCCGCAATCGCCACGCACCCGGCGAAAAAGGTTGGCGGCCGCGTTCCGGACGCTCGGTATTCCGACGCGGACGGTCAGGGCGAAAGAAGAGGGCGGGATATTGGACGCTGGAGAGCCCGACGTGCCGTCGTCGCCGTCGGTGTTGAGTGACGCTGGTGACTCGGAGGGTGAGGGTGCTGCTGCGGTGAAGGTGGAAGACGCTCAAGCGGGCGCGAAGGCGAGGGCGAAGGCGACTGCGTGGTGGCAGAGCAGGGCGCGCGAATCGGACGATGATGAGGACGCGGCGTTTCCGGAGGAGGAGACGCTCAAGTGGGTGTGCGGGGACATGGGTGCACGCTGAACACATACGCGCGCACGCGCGCGCGCATTTTCTTGAGTTTGTGCCTAATTTGGTGTTCGTCTGTTATCTATCTTCACAGGAACGCGGGCGTTTGGACCGTCCGCGAAGTTGCACGCCTCCGCGTCAAGCAAATCGCCGCGCTGCGTGGGCTGTACGAGTCGGAAGCGCGCCGCATTGCGTGGAAGCTAAAGTACGCGCACGCGCAGTACGTGGACCAGCGCGACACGGCCCTCGGCATCGCCCCTGCCGACACGGACCCTCGCCCGCGATCGACCGTGTTCATTCCTTTTCGGCGTGGCTGGCGCGCACAGCTCGACGCCAACGTCAGAGGCATATCCTCGGCGGCGGCGGCGGCTGCTGCGGCTGCTGCTGCTGCGGCCGCCACACCGGCGACAGCGAGTCACAAGACCCGGAGTGGCCATCGAGGCTCCGTCAGGCAGGCTGCGGTGTCTGTCACGTGCCAGGCGCACGTAGGGGAGAAGAGCGATCGGGCGCGCTGCGGAAAGCCGGTTCTGCCATCGTCCAAATACTGCCTTGGCCGTGAGTACCTAATCCCTTGTTCACTGACTTGGCCGTCGTCCGTTTCTCGCTGTAAGGAGCAGTGTACGTTCTTTTGGTACGATACCAAACTCACGGAATTCGTTGCGCAGACATCCTCTCGGACCCGAAGCAGCTGCTCTTCAAGCGGTGCGACCACGCGGACTGTCAAGCGCCCGTCGCGACCGCGCTGGGAACCGCGTCTTGCGAGGCGCATCTGTCGGCGGCCTCTTTTCCGTTCCTTGACACCGCCACGTATGGCGATCGTTCGGCGCCGCCTGTCGACAGTGCCGCGCCCTACCCTTCGGAGCCATCTGCAATGGATGGAGGGGCGAGGGACACGCTTGACGTCGCGGCGCTGATGCTGGGCGAGCTGGTGGACGACATGGATCCCATGAGTGCGACGATCGACGGATCCATGGAGCAGGTGGACGTTCTCTCGGGTGACGGCGGCGCCGGTGGCGTGGAGGGCGCTGCAGCGACCGCGAGCCAGCAGGACGACGTGGACATCGCCGGTGCGTTTGACCAGATTGACCGCGAGATGCCGCCCGAGGTATCGGCTGCGTTCGAATCGGCCGTGCGCGCCGGGGGCCTTGCGGAGATGGCGGCTTATGCGCCTTCCTCACACGCGCTCATGATGGAGGGCGCGCTGCTGAAGCGCGAGGTCCTTGGTCTAGCTGTCGATGCGGAGGGCGTGGGCGCGACGATGGTCGTGTCGTCCGAGTCTGTCGAAGTCACGACGGCCGTCAGTGAGCAACTGCATGGGAAGGAGCCTGCAGGCCGCGCCCCGCAGGTCGCTGGTGAGTCGTTGTTGCGATGGGCAAGCTATAGCGGTGTGTTTGTGCTCGTGTCAATGATGCTTATTGCCCGTTTTGATTGCGCTTCAGATCCCAAGCCAGCCGACTCAGCTACGCCAACAGCCGATGCTGTCGCGGCGGCTCCGTTATCTCAGCCTCCGCGGCAGCAGGCGCCCTCGTCCAACGCAGCGGGTTCTGCAGCCGATGATGAGGACGAAGACGTCGACGTGGAAGCTGACGGAGAGGATCCCGCCATCGAGCTCCGGGCGATGCATGGTCCCCCCATTGAGCTCCCGTCGACACAGGCGGCGAAGAAGGGCAAAGGGCAGAGGGCCGCCCCGACGACCAAGACACAGTCCAAGCCGGTCTCTCCGGCCGTGTCTGTGCCGCACTATCTGACGCCGTTCGCCGCCGCGGGATCTGATGCGGACGATGCGTCAGAGTCGGACGTTGTTCTGCTCGTGTCGGGCCCAAAGTGAAGAATACAGCGCAACTTTCACTTTCACCCGGATGTTGGTGATCTTGACGCCACATGTACGTCATTTGATCAGACCGTGTGTACGTTGGCACTGGTGTCGGTCGGAAAGCGCTACGGCACACCGTTTTCTACGCTTCTCTTCTTCGTTTGTGGTTATGACCGCTATCCTTTGCTAGGCGTCGTCTTGAAGAACCGTACATGTCCGCGTGCTTGTGCGTCTCTGGCCGTGGGACCGTGTCACCTGTCTGTGCAACCGTGCCGTAATCTGTGTTCGAATTGAGTGTCGAGGACAATTAACGGCAGCGCATCGAAACGCGTCAAAGCGGGTCGAAGCCTTCTCCACGTCCGACGCAGGCGCGCGTGTGCCGCTTTGCTCGCGCGTCTCTGCTCGGCCTTCTCTCCATTCCTGCGCCATGAGCGCTGCACGACGCTCCGCACTGTCGCTACGATGAGGGCGTGCGTCTAGACGCCGCGTCGCCTGCGGGCGCGCGCGTGAATCGGCACCATGCAGCGACCACCGGCACCCATGCACCGCGGCCGGTCCGTGGGTAGCATGCTGCCGTCATCGCCAGCCGTGTTTGTGGAGGACGAACCGCTCTCGACGTCCGGTGAGAGCTTGCCCTCGACACAGGCGCACATGCGCATGCAATCGTGCCATTTCGCTCTGCTTACTCTTTATTCTCTCTGCGTAAACAGCGGGCACCTTGCCCGATGCGCCCACTTTCGCGTCGTCGACGCCACGCCCCATTCCAGCGGCCATGGGCGGTGCGCGCAGTCCGTCGCATCTCGACGCGATTTCGGCGCACGGCAGCCCTTCCCCCGCTGACGGCGACAGCGACCGCATCTCCGGCTCTCCCGACGAACTTCGCAGCCTCCCTGCGTACAAACCGCGCCCGAATGGCCACGCCGGCGCGCACGGGCACCACAAGCACCACATGCATAGAGACTTCTCGCTGGGCGATGCACCGACGTCGAAGCCTGCCGCGGGTGGCCACCGGCGCAGCCGATCGGACGTCCCGGTGGGAACGATGGGTGCGCGGCAGTCGCGAGGAAGCGCGTCGCCCACGCCGCAGACGCCCGGTGGGGGTTCGCGGCCGGGCTCGTATATTGGCGGGCTCTTTAGGTGAGTGTGTGTGGCGAGCGCAGGGTTCAACGCGTTGCGTGTCGTGCGTTTGGCGCCTTTTTTTTAAGGCACGTTTCCACCCTTGATCGGTATCACTTCGTCGCCGTCTTATGTTGGTTCTGCTGCGCAGCCTATTCGGCATGCGAAAGTCGGACAACGATCTCCTCGGGACGTCGTCGTCCGCGGGCACCAGTCCGGACGCCGCCAACCAGAAGGACGTCCTCGTATTAGAGAGCCGTCCGCGCAACTTGCCGCCGAAGGACCCCGCGGAGGCCGAGCGACAACAGAGGGAGTACGACCTCATGGTGAGCGAGGCGAAGCGGCGCGCGGACAAGGAGCAGAAGACGCGGCTGGCGCGACAGGACGAGAAGGACCGGCTCGTTGCGTACGCGCTGCAGCAGTGGTCGGCGGTGTTGCCGCAGTTCGAGGTGCACCGGCGCACGAAGAAGTTGCGGGACTTGTGGTGGCAGGGTCTCCCGCCGTCGCTGCGCGGGCGCGTGTGGGCGCTGGCGATTGGTAACGACCTCCACATCACGAAGGAGCTGTTTGAGATTTTCCTCACGCACGCGCGCAACAAGCTACAGGCGACGACCGAGGATGACTACTACGGGTCTTCCTCCGGTTCTGGGGCGCCTCCCACCACGCCGCCACCTTCCCGCGCGCGCCCCGGCGGAAATACGCCGTCGGAAGCGTCCTCGGATGCGGACAAACTGTCGCAGGGGAGCGTGACGGGCGGGGCGGTGCTCGGGCGCGAATCGAGTGTCCACCTCATATGTCTGGACGTGTCGCGCACCTTTCCCTCGCTGGGGATATTTCAGGGCGGGGGTCCGTACTACGACAGCCTGCGAAGCGTGTTGGAGGCGTATGTGTGCTACCGCCCCGACGTGGGCTACGTGCAGGGAATGTCGTTTTTGGCGAGCATGCTGCTGCTCAACATGGACGTCGTCGACGCGTTTGCGTGCCTCGCGAACCTGCTGAACAAGCCCCTGCACATGGCGTTCTTCCGTATGGACATGGGGCTGGTGGGGATTTTCGCGCCTGCATGCATTCTCGCTGTGCGTGCGTGCGTGGCTGTGGCGTGCTTTTGGGCATGCGTGGTTGCGTGCTGCGTGCATTGCATCCGTTCGCGGTCCGTGGCCCCTCTCTAACTCGCTTTCTCCGCAGATGCAACCGTATCTCTCGACGCTCATGTCGCTCATGGAGCAGACACTGCCTTCACTGCACGCGCACATGGTCAAATTGAAGATCAACCCGGATTTCTATATGATTGACTGGTGGGTTCAGATGGTGCGCTGCTTTCCGCCTCTGCCTCTGCAATGTGCACTTGCTCTGCTTCTCGCTCTCTGTTTTTTCGTTGTGCCCAAACTTTGTCTGAAATTCGCACGTCTGCCAACCCTATTCGCCGAATTGGCACCTTTTGGAGACAAAGGCACAGAGAACGCACTGTTTGGTCCTAGTTTACGCGCTGTATTGTCTACTCACAACAGCACGCGCAGGATTTTGACGCTGTTCAGCAAGGCGCTCCCGTTGGACGTGGCGAGCCGCGTGTGGGACGTCTTTATGTGCTACGGGGACGTGTTTGTGTTCCGCGCGGCACTCGGTGGGTGTTGTTGCGTTCGCTCTGCGCGTGTTGTACTTGACTTGAAAATGCACGCCCGTGCTGTGGCAATCCACGTCGGCCTTGTTCGCCCTTCATTCTACACTCGTTAATACCATGCGCGCGCTCGCGGTGGCTCGAGCGATCCTTGCATTGACACCTTTCACCCTACCGCGCAGGCATCTTTCGATTGTATCTCGACGAACTCCTCTCCATGGAGTTTGAGGAGGCGATGGAGTTTATCACGCACCTGCCGCAGGACATGTCGGACGTCGCGCTCTTTGGGGCCATTGCACAGATCCAGGTGACGGACAAGCAGTATGCCGACACGCTGGCGTTTGAGAGGGCGCGGGTCGCAAAGGCCAACGCGTCGTCCAAGGGCAGCAGCACAGACTCGATCTCGCTGCTTGGGAAGTGAATTGCGTCGAAATGGTTGCAGTCGTTGCGTGCTGGCGCGTGTGCGTGCATTGCAGTTGCGTGGTCGCGTGCGTTTCGTACAGTAATAGTTGAGCCTCCAAAGAAAACTCTTATTAGAGCAAGTACCAGCCTCTAGAATGACTCATCGGTAGCTTCATTATTCGCACGCCGAGAGCAGCTACACTTCAGTGCCACTCATCGACGAAACAAGAGAAAATGGGGATACACAGCCCACGGAAACCCGCCGGCAGGTCCCGCTCACAACAGTGCGTACTCGACAGCCTCCAGTTCGGCCGCGAGCTCCTCCGGGGACACACACAGCGACTCGGCGACGGCTTCCTGCTCGTCCGGTCGCAGCGCGAGATACGCAGCCACAAGGTCGCCGTCCACCACGGGCAACGTCGCAGGGCCACCCGACGCACCCGCTTCAAGGCGTGGCGACAACACTAGCGCGTCCGTGTTGTTGCTCGTCGCACCATTCGCCAGATTCAGGACAGTCGGTCGCGAGATGGACGTGCCGCTGCCCAGAGGCGCCAGTGCGTTTGAGCCGTGCGCGCCCTCCGTGGCAGCCTGCAGCAGTGCGGCGCTCGTGGCAACCGTCCACACCGGCAGCTTCGCGTGCGCAGAGAGGGACGCCTCGAGGCCCAGCAACATCGTATGTATGCGGCGAGGAATGCGACGCAGGACGCCCACGGCCCCGTTCGGACAACCGACAATGAAGCCGGGCGACGCGCGCGCAGCTGTGCCCTTGTCACCGGCCGTGTTATGCGGCGGCGCCTCGAATGGCCATGCGCCAAGCAGGACCGTACAAGACGAGGGCACGTATCCCCACGACACCGTTGCGCACAAACGCGCGCCCGTCGGCGTGACATGTGTTGACGGCGGCCCGTGCACGCGGAAGACATCGAAGCAATCGGCCGTGGCAGTCGACGACGATTGCGAGAGCGGTCCCGCGCGCGTGTCCGCTGCGCACGCGCGGATGTAGCCCGACTGAGGGGGCTCGGTTGTTCCCACAAGGGAGAGCTCAAGCGGTGCCTCGCCACGCACGGGAGTGTCGAGCGACGGAAGGGCCACAACGTGCGTACCCTCCAGCATGTCGCACACGAGTAGGGCGTTGTCGCCGCACAGCTCCAGGCCGACCACAAACGCATCAAACGTGCGCCGGGCGACGAGGCGCAGCGAGGCAAACATGCGTCCTCTGCGTGTGTCCGTCCCGGCCGCCTCCTCAATCGCGAGCGCGTACATCGAGAGGGTGCATCCACTTCCCACGGCGACAAGGCCAGCGTGCACGGCAACGCACGCAGCGGGGCCCTCCACCTCGACGCTGCACACAAGCGACACGCGGAACGGCCACTGGTCGCCTGCGCTGTCGGCGCCGCCCGTGTCGAAGCGGCCCATGAGGGGGAGTCGGCGCACGCTGTACACGAGAAGAACGCCCGTGTCGTCCTCATGCTCGGCATTCGCCGCCACCGCAAAGTACGCGTCATCGGCGAGGGCGGATTCTAGGGCCGGACGCTCCGACGCGACCGCTGCAGAGGAAACGGCCGCGCCGAGGTCGCTCCTCTCACTGCGCGGCCCACGTGCATCGTCGCCCTCGGATTCGATGTGCACGGCGACGCTCTCCGGTGCGGCGCTTCCGCTTGAAGAGACCGCGTCAATCGAGGCAGACGCGAGCGCCGGCGCGCGCGTGTGATCGTGTGCGGGCTGGGTGGCACGAGAGCCCGAGGGAGAAGGCACTTCTGCGAGTGTTACAACAACCGCCGATCCCGCGCTGCGTACTGACGCAGGCGACCCCTGCTCGCCGTGTAAACTGGCAAGAGACGTCGCGGCAGTGGGTGCCTTGTCGTGCGCAAAGACAACACGCCGCGACTCGCACTCGGCATGGGTCCCTATCCATGCGGCCGCCACGCCCTCGAGGCGACCGGGAAGGCGCTTTCGGCCGACGATTGTGCGGCGAAGGACGTCAAACACGCAGATGGAGCGCGCAAAGTCCCCGTAGCCCATCCCGCACACAACGAGCACGCAATCCCGGCGAATGTCTCGCAGAACCAGGTCGCCCGCTCCAACACCATCTCCTCCCTCGGCGATCGCGCCGTCACTTGTGGCATCCGCGGCGGGTGCGCTCGAAACACTCGCGACATCAACCTCACAAGGCTCGCGCACCGTAAACGGGACGAGCGCAATGGGCGTGCAGCCGATGCGGTCCGTGCGCACCGTGAGGCGGTACCCATACGCGTCCGTGTCCAGCTCGCCCACGTGCAGCTCACCGCCCGACGCAATCACAAACGCGTCTGTCGGGCCTGAAACAGGCAGCGCGCAGCACAGCCGCGCGGGCATGCCAAGCCCGGCCGGGTGTATCTTCACCACGCCACCGACGCATCGCACGACGGCAGAGCGGTCGCATCCGGCGAGGACGGCCCACTCGGGTTCGTCCGTAGTGCCCCCAATCACAAATGGCGACAGAGTGATCGGCGACGTCCCCACGAGCAGTGTACGACGCGGAGAGAGACGGCCAGAGAAACGCCCGCGGCCGCCCTCAAAGCAAACGAGATGGCCGTCAGCAAGGCCGACCAGCAGGACGCACGGGCCGCCTGCACCGAGTCGGTGCAGCAGGATCGAGCGGCTTACGACGCCGTGCGGAAGCTGGGCGTGCGCGAATGCCTCCAGCGCCGGGAGGGACAACACCACAACGTCGCTCGTACGCCACATTCCCACGGCGACATACAGCGAGCGTGGCTGCTCGTCACGCGGCACGTCGGCGTCAATGACTTTGTGAGACACCATCGAAATGACGTCCGCAGCTTCGCCTCGCTGCCGTCGACTGCCGGCGCCAAAGCTGCCGAGGCTGCTGAGGCTCACGTTCCGCAGGTGCCGCCGTGCACGCGTCACGATGCCGCCAAGATCAAACCCACCACGTGCCTGCATCGCCTCTTCCCTCAGCGGCACCGGCGTGGGCGGGACGTCTCGGCGCGGTAGAGGAACTGGGCCGTCGCAGAAGAGCGACAGGCACGACACGTCCGCGGCGAGGGACACACTGGCGCGCACGGTTATGACGGGCGTGTCGTTGTCCACGAGGCACTCGACGTAGCACAGCGACTTGTCACCGGAGAGTGCAACGACTGTGTGACCCTCAAACCCCGCAGCGAGCACGATGGAGCGCTCCTTGTCCGGACGCCACTCTGCGACAACACCTCCCGTCCACAAACATACTGCCGAGGGCGTGACAAAGAGTACGCCGCCGCATGCCGCGCTCGCGTGCAACGTCGCAGAGTCGCGACGAAGCCACGGCAGCAACACTTCCTCGAGCACATCGCCCGGACCGCACGCCATGGCGCGGGTCTCGTTTACGAACGACAGCAGGAGGTGCGGCACACCATCCACGTCGACCGACCACAACCCCGTCACGCCCGGCATGCTCACAGACGCGGCCTCGGTGAAGCCTATACCGGGACGCGCTATTGAAATGGCGCCGCACCGACCGACGCCACTACCGAGCACTAGCCCGCCTCCAGCGCACCCGCCGAGCGATAGGACACCCGCAGCCGCGGATGCGCCGTCGTCGGCGCACGTGGATGACTGTGCCAGCGGGAGTGCCGCCATGCACGCGATGGGTCCAAGGGAGGGAAAGCGGTGCAGCACCGTCACGCGCGCCGGGGCGTCCTTCTCGCCCAAAATTTCGACACCTATGACAGCCGACTCGCCCACCGCCGACGCCAGGACGAGACACGCGCGCACGCTGCCCCGCGCGTTGTCGGGCCCCTCCCCAACGTCGACCCACACGCCGCCCGCCGGGACTTCGACGGGCGTAAGCGCGACGACGCCACACAGCGGTCCACACGCAGACGCTGTTTCCGTTGGCGTGAGAATGTGACTGGCCACGAGGTCATACTCGGCCGCACGCCGACGTCGCAAGAGACCTCCGCGCGTCGCGGGGCGCACCAGGCAGCACGACACGACGCACACGCGGCCATCCGCATACGCGACGAGGACCTGACCCCTGCCGAGGGCCAACGTGGCAACCGGCCCTGCGCCAATGGATCCTGCATCGAGCTCGCTGGGCACAAACCCGGCAGACGAAGGCACGGCGACAGACGCAGACACTGCCGCGTGATCACCGGCGTAGAGAACCACGTGCTCGGGACCGACGGCGACAAGGCCGTCACCTTCTGCGAGAGCGATGGGCTGCAGGCATGCCAGGCCTTCCGGACACTCGGGAGAAGCCACCTCCACAAACTGGTGAAGATCAAAGTCGAGCGTGTAGATGCGAAGGCGTCGTCGGCCGTCAGTCGCCTCGAACAGCGCGGCGAGTGTGAGGGTGGTCGAGAGCAGCCCAGCGTCCTCCGCCAACAGGGCGTAGTCGATGACGGTCGCGTCGTCGCCCACTTTGAACGCGTGCACGAGGATGCCCACGCGACCCACGTGCGATGCCGTCTCCTCGTCGTAGCGATACGCGTCGTACACGAGCTCGCCGAGGTGGAACTCCCCCTGAAAGAACGACAGGCCGACGTAACGACCCGACGGATGCGCGCGCGTCCGCTGCCTCGTGCCCGCAAGCGAGTGGAAGATGGACGAGATGTCTGCCGTCCAGAGCTGTACAACCGCACCCGTATCGCCTGCCCACGCAAACACGGCGCACCGGAACGCGCTCGTCATCACCCAGAGGAGGTCGACGGCGCTGCCCGGTGGCCGGATGACCTCCACGGTGTGTGCAACGGCACCCGCAATCTGCTTCTCGCCAAGCAGCGTCAGCTGAAACCCCGCCCCTTCCTCGCCGGGAATCGCTGTTGACGGCTCGAAGGGCCCATCGCCGAATTCGCAGGCGTACACCTCGAAGTGCGTGCCGCGGTTGAGCACGAGGTTGACCGCGTTCGGGTGCGTGAGGCTGCATCGGATCGCACCCACGACAGCGGACGCGGGAATGGGAAAGCGCGCGTAGAGGGATCCCGACGAGTCGGACCCGTCATCGTCCCATGGCGGGTCGTGCCCGCTCGGAGTGTGCGCCATCCACGCCGCGTGGCAGCGAAAATTGTACTACCTCATCGCGAAGAGGCGGTAGGCGACTTAAAACGACTGCGTATTATGCGCACTCGAAAGAGAGCAGTGACACAGAGTGCGCAGCGCACTTGCACATTAACACGCGTACAATAAGAAGATAAACTAGAGGAGCGGTAAGAAAAGTGAGGTCGTCGTGGTGAGTCAGTGGGGGAAGCCCGCGCCGCAACTCGGCAAAGGTGTGTCCGGATATTCTCGGCGGATAATCCGGAGTTTACTCCCGCGTTTAGCCACAGCAAGCCGCAGACAACACGGCAGCCCAATCGCACCCTTTTTCGCTGCACTGCGACCGCGATCGCACGTCCGCACGTCTTGCTGTCGTTTCCCCGTGCCCTGTACTCCTGCGATGGGCGTCCTGTCAAGGTCCCACACGGCGTGATATTTCGCTGCGGTTAGCTTGCGCGTGTCCGCTCCTTTAGCCGTGCGCCGCCGCAGACACCGTTTGTTTCCCTTTTGAGTCCGTGTGGCTGCTTCTCGAACTTCTCCTCTCTCTCTCTCGCTGCTGTCGTTTCTGTTCCGCGCTGTAGTGCGCACTGCGTAAGTGCGGCTGCGCGTGAGACGCGTCGGTCCGATGGCGGAACCCAACGATCTGGACGGGTCAACCGTGAGCGTCCCCGCACCGAGCCTCAAGACGTACGAGGATGCCCTCCGGACAGCACACCAGCAGGACTACTCGTCCATAGAGAGGCACAAGATCATTTCGATGGCCGGTGCGTGACGCGAAGTTCGGATCGTTTGTTTCTTGCTCTCCTGCGCGTGAGCGGTGTGCGTCGTTTGATGATGCCCATAGCGGGAGGCGGCTCATGCCACCGCGCGACCCGAATCTTACGCCACGCGAACTCCTTTGGGCTCATGCCTCCGCGCGACCCGAATCTTACGCCACGTGAACTCCTTTGTAAATTGCGACCATGTGCATTTGTCGCCCCGCAGGCGTCGACCACTTCAGTCGGCCGGTGATTGTGTTCTCGGCGTGCAACATGCCCGCCCTCAAGGAGATCGACATGAATCTTCTCCTCCAGTGAGTGTCTGCCCTTGTCGCGTGTGTGGGGCCTGCGTACTGTTAAGCAGCCCACTCCTTCATTGGCTCATGCCCTAGTCGCGTGTGTGGGGGCTGCGTACTGTTAAGGAGCCCACTCCTTCGTTTGGTTCGTGCCCTTGCGCGAAAGCGGTGGTTTGCTGTTGCACTCTCGATCGCCCTTGTTTGCTCTCGATCGCGCTGATTGTTTGCTATGTCGCAGGTACATCATTTTCACGCTCGACAAGGTCGTCGAGTCCGACTATGTGATTGTGTATCTCCACGCGGGACTCCGCTCGGACGCAAGGCCAACCATTGGATGGATTCGCCAGGTCTACCGCGTCTTTGACCGAAAGTGCGTTCGACACATTGCCTTCGTCCCATACCCGCGCACACGCACGCACTCACACATAAACACACGCACATCTTTTCTCCACGGTTTACGCGTGCGCGTGTGCGAAATGCGCTTACTTTTTGAGAGCACACGCTTATTGGTGTGTCAGTCGCTCTAGAGCGTGTGCACGCGCGTGCGTGCGTGCGTGCGTGCGTGCGTGGGCTGACGAGCGGCAATTGCCTCGGTTGCGCAGGTACAAGAAGAACCTCAAGTCGCTGTACATTGTACACCCGACCATGTTCATTCGCGTGCTGATGGGGATGGTCCGCCCCTTTATCAGGTCTGTCACGTGCGCGCGAAGAGGCGGCGGAGGGCCGTGTTGGCGGTGTTGTGTGTGCGTTGTGTGTGACCGTGTGTGTCAAGTCAGAGTGTCGTTCTATGGGGTCCGTTTACGTAATTTGCGTCAGATATCCTCACGCGAGTGCTCCTGTTGTATATATCATTCACACACACACACACACACACACACACACACACACACACACACACACACACACACACACACACACACACACACACACACACACACACACACACACAACCAATTGTATCGTGCGTCGCTATTCCTCCCCTCACCCCCCTTTGTGTGCCTCGCAGCTCGAAGTTTTCGAAGAAGCTCCAGTACATTTTCACGCTGCAGGATCTCGCGAACCACATTCACATGGACCAGCTCGAGGTCCCCGACTACGTGTCAAAGTACGACGAATGGTCGTCGCTTAGCCGCTCGTACAAACTTGCACACCGGCAGCGGTCTTCCACTTACCCGTGGGCAGATCTTTCGCTCGTCCCTCTGTTTCTGTTCATGCGTTTTTTGGATCTTTCTGCGTGGGGCCACGCGCTCCTCCTGTGATTGCGGTGTTCCTGCGGGAGTACGCCTGTCTGTTGGTGCATGTGCATGTTAATGTGTGTGTGTGTGCAAAGATGTATGTGTATTGGAGTGCTGGCCTATATGCTCTATGTTCTTTTGTTGTTTATCTATCAGAAAGCTCCATACGTCGCCCTGACCGCCTCCGTCCTCCCACCCGCAGCCACGACGCCAAGCACCGGCGCGCCGCACCCGCGCCCAAGTGGTACGATGGCCCCGCACCGACCAGCCACGGGCGGCGACAGTTTGGCGTTGAGCTTGAGATTCTGCTCTCGGACGGCCGCCAGATCCCCTTCCCGCTCGAGGCCACCATCGGTTACATTCGCCGCGAGGGCGGACTGAAGACGGAGGGCATCTTCCGCCGCACGGCTGCCGTCGGCGCGATCAAGCAGGCGAAGGAGGCTCTCGACCACGGTGGGCGCATTTGTGTGCGGCTGTAGTGGCATGCGGGAGTCGCGTGGGGCTGTCATTCTGCCGTTGCGCGCAGTTGTCTGATTGACACTCGTTTGAGTGTCCCCATACTCCCGCTTTGTTACTTCCGTTCTCACTCTGTGTCCTTTTCGCTCGTCTATTTCAGAGCGAGCCGATTTCAATGTTGGCTCTGAGGACAACGTGCACGTCGCCGCCGTCCTGCTCAAGACGTTCCTCCGCGAACTTCCCGAACCGCTCCTCACGTTTGAGCTCTTTGACCGCTTCATGCAGCTTCCAGGTGCGCCGGACTGCGTGTCAGTGTGTGCCGTGCTGGTGTTTCGTGTGCACGGAGGTCAGAAGTGGCGGATAGATTACGAGCGCAGCTGTGCAGATGTTCGCGAATGCGTCGATTGTGACGGCGTCTTTCGTGTTGTTGTTCTCGCAGACATTTTGGACGAGAAGGAGCGCGTGCAGGAGCTGCGCCAGATTCTTCAGATCTCCCTCCCGCGCCGCAACTACATTGTCCTCGAGTACCTCATGTCCTTCCTCAACGAGGTCGTCGCGCACTCTGGCGAGAACCTCATGACGCCCGCGAACCTCGCGATCGTCTTTGGCCCCAACCTCATCTGGGCCCAGTCGCAGGCGTCGTCGCTCTCGGTGATGGGCAAGATCAACACGGTCGTCAACCTGCTCATCAAGCACTACGCGACGCTCTTTGCGAAGGAGAGCACGTCGGAAGCGCCCAAGGCCTCGCACGCGGACGACGCACACGAGGAGGTCGACTTGGGCGGCGGTTCCAAGTGAGCCACACTTGTCTTCTAGTCGCAAGCTCGCCCGTCGTGTTTTGTGCATCGCCTTGTTTATGCGTGCGGCGCGTGCGCGTGCGTTGCCGCGTGTATAGTCGTTTTTGCCTCTCTCCGATCCCACTAAATGCTCATGAAAACGGCGTCGTGTTGTTGCCGTGCGTGTGGCTCGCGTCTCATAGCAGCTGCATACAGCTATGGGGGCCAACTCAGTTTTCACTCCGCACGCACTTCAGATACAAGCGCCACACCATACAATAGTGCGACGCATTCGCGTCAGCGCCTCACGGGTTCTCGGACGGCGGAATTGGGCAGCTACCAAAGAGGCCGTTCCACTGGATGTAGCCGTCAAGGTCCTTGGGGGAGACGGACGCGCGCACCTGCCGCAGTGCGCTCACAAAGTCCCCGTGCGCGATGGGGCGCACCTGGTCGGCGCTGATGCTCCGGATGTCCGTGATGCCGCTGAAGCAGGGAATGCATTCGCGTGGGTGAAAAAAATGAGAGTGCCGACACAGCACACACACGCACATACACTATCGTCAGGCGTGGGACGGCCAAAGCCATTGTCGCGCGTGCTCACCGAATGGGCCCCAGCGCGGCCTCCTTGCAGAGATTTGTCATATCGGCACCGCTGTAACCTGCATGCAGAAAGGACGAGCGGGCGGGAGAATGACGTAAGATGGAGGCGGTGAGACTGCGAGGACCCCGCGGCCGGCAAAATACGCACCTTCCGTGAGTCGGCATATCTCGTCCGTCTGCTCGTCGCTCAGCGTGTGCTGCTGCTTGCTCAGCAGGTTCGCGATGATCTGCCGGCGTGCGGGACTGTCCGGGAGCGGAATATACAGCCGCTTCACGAGCCGACGCCGCGCGGCCTCGTCGAGCTCCTGTGGGCTGTGTGTGGACAGGCATGGATGGTCGTGAGCACGTGCGCGAGGAGTGACTGCGAACATGGGACACAGTCCTGACGAGTGCACGGAGGACTTACCGATTCGTGGCGCCTGCGAGTGTTTTCGGTGTGCCGAGAGATTGGGAGACGAAAGGGAGAGAGGAGCAGTCAGACAAGGGTCCGCGGCAAACGACAGCGCAATTTGCACTACGCACCGACGACCAGCAATCGGTCTTCGCTGCTTGTCGCCGCACCGTCCTAGAGAGGAAAGGAGATCAGTGGGCGAATACGGAGTGAAAAAACAGCTGCGAACATGGGAGTGACAGAGGTTGGGAGGGGGGGGGGGAGGGGGGAGGAATCGGCAAGGCGCCATCATAATCCCACCAGCTGCACAAGGAATTCCGTCTTGATGCGGCGCGACGCCTCGTGCTCCGTCTCGGACCGCTGAGAGAGCAGAGAGTCGATTTCGTCGATGAAGATGACCGCCGGTTGGTTGCACCGCGCGACCGCGAACAGCGCCCGCACCATCTTCTCGCCCTCGCCGACCTGCACAGAGTGGCACGGTTAAGGCGCGAGGCAACGGCATGCAAGATCGCCGAGTGTGTGCGGGATGGATGCTCACGTATTTCGACGTTAGAGACGACGCGCTAATGCTGAAGAAGGTGGCGCCCGATTGGCTCGCGATGCACTTGCCGATCAGTGTCTGCGGGCCGGGCGATTTTGAGAGGTTAGTCAGCGAACGCAGCGAGAAGCGCAGTCAAGGTGTCAGGACAAGCGACGCACCTTTCCTGTGCCGGGCGGACCGAACAGCAGCAGTCCCTTCGGAGGTCCTCGCAGGCCGTGGAAGATGTCTCTGCGCGGAGAGGGAAGACGTTACTTTGAAAAGCAAGCGCGCGCGTACATGCCACGGCACTGACAGATATCGGTAGCGCACAAAGACACAGGGCTTCACAGTCACACGAGAGCGGCGTAGGTTTGTTTCGTGACACCCACGGGCGCTGCATCGGCCACACGACCATTTCGAGGATCGTCTGCTTGGCGAAGGCAAGGCCCGCAATGTCGTCCCAGTGCACCGGCGGGCCGCTGTCCATGATCTGCGATGAGAACAACCACGCGCTCAGCCAACCGGTGGGAACAACGCCCCTTCCTCGCCACATATATCGCGGTGGAACTCCTTCCTACATCCGTCGCTCATCGCGCGTCGCCAACACACTCGCAAACATTGTTCACACTGTACACAGGCAAGGAGACGCGCGCACCTCGTTCGTGATGAGCTCGACCATCCGCGGCTCAATGTTCTTCAACCGTTCGTCGGTGCACTCGTTCGCGTCGCCCTTGCCGCCGTTCCCTTGTCCCTGCGCCTGCCCGGCACGTGACCTGCGAACGCATAAAAGCTCGTGTGTGGGCGCGAAGATTTGCGCAATATGGGACGCAAACTGCCACAAATGGTGTGCCGATTTCACACTCACCCGTAAGAGCCGCCCGCGTCTTCCTCGTTCTGTCGGAACGGAGGGACAAACTTTCCGTTCGGAGGCGGGCGCTGGCGTGCACCAAGCGACCGCCGCGCAAAGGCAGACACAGAAGACGATGAAGACGAGTGTCCACCGCCGCCGCCGCCGCGCGCGTTCTTCTGGATGTTGTTGATGGACTGCGAGTAGATTGCGTTGATGTCAGCTGTGCATCAGAGAGCCCCCATTTCATGTGAGCAATGCACGCCACCGCACCAGCTGTTCGCGCGCCGTTACAAATGGGTTGGGACGACCCTGCGTGTCCTCGATGCCGTCGTCCCTCTCGTGTGCGCCCCCCGCTGGAGGCACGCGCCGCCGTGCAGCATCGACGCCGCCCTGCGACCAATTCCATGTCATGTGTTACAGTAGCGACCGGCAAAACACTTACCCCATAAACGTATCATACGCGCTTGAAAATCGCGCCTTACACCCACCTGCTCCCCTTGTCGGTTTGACGGCTCTCCTGTGCGCCACGCGTTTGGTCCTCGTCCGCCGCTCTCCTGCAACGGCGGTCGCTGCGGCGCAGGTGGCGCATGCGACCGAAGTCCAGCGGAAGGGTCGATGCCGGCCATGTGCGACTGTCCGCCACCGCCGTGTGTGTGCGCACCGTTGTTCATGGGTCCTCGCGCCTGCCCTCCAGCGGGAACGGTGTCGGCGGAGAAAGTTGGTGCACGCGAGGGCTTGAAAGGGTTTTGCACACGGTGCACGCCGTCTGCGGCTGCTGCGCACACGTGAACGACCGCCCCTGTCTGCACTGGCGGCGCCTGCACGCCACCGTGGAGGGGGGGCTGGACGGCGCGGTCATTCGGCGACGGCTTCGAGTGCGCGCTCCTGGCGATCAGCGCGGAGAGGGAATCGCGCTTGTCGGACCGTGGTTGTAGCTGTCACCGAGAGTTACACAAGAACATATGAGCGCGCTGTGTGCCAGAAAAACACCACATGCCAAATTTTTCCACGCACGCTTTCACTGACCAATGCGCCAGCTGCTCGCGCCTCGGGCAGCGAGAGAATGTCGCTTGCAGTAAGGGACAGCTTGAAGCGACGTTGTTCCTGCGTGGACGTTGTCACGATACACATCACGTCGCCACAATATATCGCAGTCGACTGTTACTTGAGACACACGCACACACACACACACACACACACACACACACACACACACACACACACAAAACACGACTCACCTTTGGTGCCTTCTGTCGTCGCAGCAAACACTCGGACACTTCCGCGTAGTGGCTGAGGCCGCACTGTGGGTCGCGCGCGTCGCACAACACGGCGTGCGCGTCAAGGGCCGTCCGCTCGCTATCAACAAGTGCGCGAAGGTGCTCCGAGGTGCGTCTTCTGCGCATGCACGAAAAGTGAAGGACGCAGCTCTGTTGAGACAAAAGCAATGTCTTTGTATCGACGCGTAATTGATGCCATCACGCACCCGCTCACACATGCGGCCCTCTCCGCGTCGATGGACAACAACTGCGCGAGGATTGCGCAGGACGCATCGGCAAGACGCCCTTCTTCTGAGGCCGACTCGGCGCGGAGCTGGTCTCTGTGCATGGAAGCAGTCGAGTCAGTCATAAATATTTTTGTGGTAAAGAGCGCCTGTGTGGCGTGCATCTGTCTCCGTGCGTTCAGTCGCAGTGTTCCATCACACCCACACGCGCAGTCGCAAGAGGAGGTCGTCCGATGCCGCCATGGACGTCAGCCGTCCATGCAGGGGCTAGAGGCCTTTCCCTCGAGCCGCTTCTTCCAGTCTTCTTCGTTTGGGGGAGTCGAGTTGGAGGGACTGCGATGCCGGACGGTTTGTCTTGAATTTTCCCGCCGGATGGCAGCACTCACGTGACCGTTTCCCGCCGAATTGTTCAAATCGGGGTACAATATAAAACATCAGCTGAATCAGAGCGTCTCAACAGAGGGAAGTCGTTCACTCCCCCATTGTGTGCGTGTGACATGCCACGGTCCCGTGACGGTCTTCTGCTGTGTGTGGGCATGTCGCTCAGGGCCACTCGGTCGCGCGCCAAGCTCGCCGCCGACGCGCAGGCACACGCGGAGCTCGCTCGCACTCCTGCGAAACACGCAAACTCCACACGCACGCACACACCACACACTCCAAGAATGCATGCACACGCGCCCGCTGCGCACGCGACTCTCCAACGAACCACACGCGCCGAGAGTGAGGGAGGGCCTGCGCCGGTGTTCGCCATCGGCTGGGACTGCACAACGATTGCATTCGGCTTTCTCGACGTGCGCAGCCTCAGTGCCGCGGCGCGCGTGTGTCGCACGTGGCACAATATCGCCTCTCAGAAGTCCCTGGTGCGTGTGGGCTGGCACTCCCTCTCTGTCGTTGGTTGGCGCTGTCCTGGTGCGTGTGGGCTGGCACTCCCTCTCTGTCGTTGGTTGGCGCTGTCCTGGTGCGTGGGCTGGCACTCCCTCTCTGTCGTTGGTTGGCGCTGTCCTGGTGCGTGTGGGCTGGCACTCCCTCTCTGTCGTTTCGTTGGCGCTGTCCTCTCTGTCGTTGGTTGGCGCTGTTGTCGCAACGTGTTGACGCTTTTGTTACTTGCAGTGGCGGAGAGTCGACCTCACGCATTTCCATGTCAGCGACTGGGATGCCATGGTGGCGCGATGTGCCCCTTGCGTCCGTCTCCGTCTTGGCCCACCGTTACGTGCGAACGTGCGACAGCGAGAGACATACTGGCGCGGCGCCCTCCTCGCGCTCGATCGACTCGAGTGCCTGCGCGACATTGCGTTTGTGGCCATCCCCGCGGGCGTCCTGGAGTCTCTTGCGCCGGCATTGTTGGCGAACGCCTCTTCGATCGTCGTGAACGGCATCGAGTTTGGGACGCGATGGTCGCGGTCGGGCGGGTGGCTTGATTACGGCTGCTTTGCGCCGGCCAAGGCCCTTCGCACGCTGCGCTTGAGGAGCGGCACGTACTATCCCTCCGTGTTCTCACTCCGCGGCGACCTCCACGGACTCGAGGCAATCGCCTCGCTCACAAATCTCGAGTCGCTGGTGCGTGGCCGTCGCATGCGGACGACTCCCATTGTGCGCTTTATGAACCCTTTCCATTCCCCAATCGCAGCACCTGGTAGGGTGTGCCGCGCCACCCGCCGAACTGCTGTGTCTCGAGCGGCTGCGATCGTTGCGTGATTTGGACATTCCCGCCGAGGGCTGGGGCGACAAACAGTATGGCATGCTCGCCTCGTTCTCCGAGCTGCGTTCGCTCACGCTTGGGCTCGGCGGCGAAGGCGCCGACGGACGTCTGGCCGAAGCGCTGTCGAGGCTGGCCAAGTGGGTTGGGCAGGGCGGCTGCAACATCGCTAAGAGACTTTGCTGCATTTTCGTCTCTGTTTCATTCCCACGACATTTGGAGACGGACCGGTTTGTTTGTTTGTTTGTTGCACATCGCTAAGTTGTGTGCGGTCGCAGGCTGCGCCAGCTGAGCGTCATTCACTTTGCCGATTTCGGCGCGTCGCTGCGGGATGCCGTCATGCGTCACGCGACGCTCTCCTCGCTCGCCGTCGTCCTTGTCGCGCATTCCGAGCGCTCCAACGCCAACGTCCTCGAGCTCATCACATCCGCCGACGGACACGTGACGAGGGCGCCCTCTGCGTCCACGGCCAGCGCGAGCAGCGCACGACGCCGCCTCTCTGTCCAGTGGACGCTCGTGAAACCACCCGCGGGGAAGCTGGCGATTGTGCCGGGGACGGGCTTCAACTTCGGGGAGCTCTCGACGTACGCGGAGAGCAAGGGGCACGTCGTTGACAAGGCGTAAGGGGTCTGTCCCACCCATTACAACACCAATAACGTCGACTCGACGCAAGATTTGCCCTTGCGTGCCTAAACCACTGCGTCGCCAGCCCTATGGCAGCGCGTGGGATCCGACGTCACAGTCCCGCCCATTCGAGCGAGGGCTGTGACATGGTCAGCAGTTGCGCCGATTCGAGGTACGTCAGCAGTTGCGCTCCTCCGGCTCGCGGTACTCGAGACCAATCGCGTCGAAGATTTCGCGCTCTGTCGCACACGATATGAACTCGCCGTTCGCGAGGCGCTCCAGGCCGTGCGAGCTGAGGTGGAAGCCCCTCTTCTTGGCAAGATCTCGGATGGACCTGTGCGGTGTGTATGTGAGAGGTTCTGTGTTTGGCTAGAGAGTGCCGCACGCAATGAACGCACCTCTCAAAGTGTTGCGAACCCGTCCACCCGAGCACGCAGAATGCTATGGGACATGGAGTGTGAGAAGCAACGTATGAAGCTCTGCACACGATGCATACAACGCGAACACTGCCACTCACCCCATTCGGTGATGGGCGGGACGATAATGTCCACGCGCCGGTACGGGCGTCCCGGTAGCTTGTACACACTGTGTCACACAAGGGCGAGAGTCAGCTTAGCCCCATTGCGTGTTTGCTAACTCAGTTGCAACGGAAGTTTCAATGCACGCTAGGCGAGTCACAGAGAAGACACAAACGCACCCCAGGAGCTTTTCGTGGCTGTCAAACTTGTTCGCGTGACTTTGGGCCATCGCGGCCATCCGCATGAGCTCGGGCTCCTTCTGTGGGCCGGTGCACTGCGCAGAGTAACCGCAGTTGTGAGCACGAGCAAAGTTACGTGCATGCACACGCACATGCCACTCCCGCTCATACCCTCGTGTGCAACTGGAGCTGGTGCGTGAGGATGCCGTCGCGACGCAGCGAATCCACGAGCCTGTCCACGAGGCACTCCTCCTTTCCCAGCTCTGGGTGCGTTGCAATAATGTCAATGTCGCCGCTGAACTCCTTCCCGCGACGGTATCCGCCGCAGATCACGTGCATGATGCGCGGGTCGATCCGGTCGGCGTGCTCGCGGAAAATGCGCTCAAATTCTTGCACCTGCCGACACACCACGTGCGCAAAGGAAAAGCGAGTGTTATTGCGACGACAGCGTCAAACTCTAACAACTACATAGAAGTCGCGTGTGTCCGGTCCACGAGTCGCACATGGCGCACGCGAACGCGCGTACAGCACACACGCAACATGACAGACAGACGAACGCTTCACCTCCGACCGCGGAATGCGCTGCTCGAAGTCATCGAACAGCTCTATGCCAATCTGCAGCGTTTGGGGTCGTTGTTATCACGTGCTCTTCGCCTCCTGCGTGCACCGTTCGCAGGCGCGTTAGAGTTTGCATAAGGCACTCACCCGCTGCACGTCCGTAAGCGGCTCTTTCGCCGCGACTTCGTGCAGAGCGCGATACCCCTTGTGGTACCACTTGTCCGCAAGCCGCGGACCTACGCCGTACACCTTACAGAACAGCCGCATGGTTCGCCCGTACTCGCTGTTGTACAGCGAATCGGCCTTTGAGATGCGTCCCGTGTCGAGGTACTCCTGCACGAGCATCGCCGTCTTGTCGCTCACGAAGGGGAGCTGCTTGGCCTCGCGCCCGGACTGCAGCTTCACGGGGCACTGTTTAATCGACTGTATCGCGTGGTGATACGAGAGCGCACGCATTGAATCGCCCGTGTCCCCGTAGTACTGCTCCAGCTTTTCGAGCTCGGCGACGAGGCCCCTGTTGGCGACCGGCGTGTCCAGACGGCTCACGCGCATGCACTCGTACTCCGGAATGGAGAATGCCCCCCTTGCGAGGCCGCCCGACGCGCGCTGGTCCTCCTGGGAGGACTGCGACGTCGTCGTGTCCTGAAAGCGACGGGAATTACCACATGCCACAGTGTGCTTTGGGACAAGTCTTTCTCAATCACTGGCATCGAACGCGCTACCGGCACTGATCGCACTCACCGGCCCGTGAAGCAAACGCTTTCCATCCTGGAGAGTGGACGCCAATAGCGCATATGGCGCCTCGTTCGCAAGCGTGCGCTGCGCAAGCGAGTCGATGAGCCACGAAGTCGACAGGAATCGCGCGGTCGCGGGCAAATCGCCGGCCTTCGCCCCGTAAGAGTCTTTGACCCGCTGGATCGACCACGTTGCGTCCCCAATCACATGCGTCACGTGCGGCCCTGTGAGCCCCCGCGATGCAACACCCCCAAACTTCGCGCACTGGCGCTCGAAGACGGCCGCCTGTGCGAAGGGCACTCCCTTGGGGGCCACGCTGATGACAATGCCGCGCAGGAACAGCGCCGACTCGCTCAGAGGGGACTCGGCGCCCCTCTTTCTGGGCGACGACTTGAGCGGGGATGAACGCGGCGATGCGGACATGGACGGCGGAAGTGGACGGCTTGGCGAAGGGGTCGCCATCCTCAATCGCCAGACGGCGCGAGGTGTTTTTCAGAGCGAGGACGTGTGCGCGCGGGTGCGCGTCTGCGTGTCGCGCGTGCCCTGCGCCATCTGCGCCGAGCCGATCGGATTCGCGGCGACAACTGGCGCGCGGGCCTACGCAACACAATGCGGGAGTCTGGCGCCACCCGGCAAAAAAGAAGGAAGCCGAGTGTTTATTGTCGGTTGGTATGGGTGTCAGCCATGTTACTAACGAAATTATGCCGAAACTTCGGTAAATTGTTGTTACCACATTTTACGTTCCGGTAACATCGGTTCGTCAGATGTCGGAAAAGTGGGACCGTTTTTGCACGTTTGACGCCGGCACGGCTGGTTCAAGACGAAAAGTCAGCCGTCATCGCGAAGTGTCGACCTTTCGAGCGTCTCTATTCGTCCCCTCACTTGTGGTCTGCCTCAATTGTGCCTCCATCGACAACGCTGTGGGTGGCTGTCGCGAGCCAAACGGGACCATGGCCGCGGCGTATCTCTATCTCGCCGCAGCGGCCGTTGTGTTCGTCGTCATTGTCGTCCTGAGTGTGCTGAACAAGAAATCCGCACAGAAAGATGCACTGCCGGTGAACCCGGAGCGAGAAGGTGCGTGGGCCGTGGATGCATGGGCGTCTATCGCAATCTCCGTTTTTTGCACGTGGCTGTGTGTTAATTTCGCGGCGACAATAGGGAATGAAGAGGATGTGCAGGTCGGGGGCGCTCGACGGCCTCGTACTGCCCGCAATCGCCTGCGTAATGCCGCTCAGCGTCGCGCCGATGAAGGTGTGTGTCGACGTTCAAACTGTGCAATTGGGTCACACAAAAATTGGCACTGAGAAGTCCCGGTAGCAGCGGAGCCAGCGGAGCCGCGCAATGTGGCTGCGGCCGTGCATGAGGGCGAGGATGATGAAGGAGAGGAGGAGGATTTGGGGAAGAAGATTGGCACGAAGAAGGCTGCCAAGTTGGCTGCGAAGGAGGAGAAGAGGGCGCAACGGGAGGTGCGTGGCTCGTGAATGATAGAGGAACGGATCGCTTGTTGGTGTCGATTGCGCTTGACTGCTCACGGCCGTACGATCCATTAGATGCTCGAGGCACAGCGCGAGGACAAGAAGCGACGCGACGCTCTGCTAGAAGAGGAGCGAAAGAAGAAGGAGGCGGAGGAGAAGGCTATCAAGGACGCGGAGGTGCGCGTGTGCCCTTGCATGTGGGGTGTGTGGTTTTGGCTGTCTGCCTTTCATTCCCGCTCAATTACGTTTTGACTTCGCACGCACTCACGCACGCACGCACGCTCACACGGACGCACACTCGCGCGCACGCACGCGCGCAATAGGCCGAGGCAGAGAAGAAGCGCCTGGAAGAGATAGCGCGGCAGGAGGAGGAAGAGTACCAGAAGCTCAAGGCGGCGTTCACGGTGGAGGACGCGGGGAGCGGCGAGCAGGAGATCATGGCCGAATCGCAGTCTCTTCTCCAAGACTTTGTCGACTACGTCAAAGTGAGTGTGTTTGCTTTGTCTCGCGTGCTGGGCATCGTGCGCAGTAGAATTGCACTTGCCTGCTTCTACTTCCCTGACATTGTGTTCGCTGCAGAACAAGAAGGTCGTTCTTCTTGAGGATTTGGCGGCTCACTTTAAGCTGAGGACACAGGTGTGTGGGAGAGCTCTTCTTTGCCTTGTACGCCCGTGTCCTACTCCTTGTGTCTGCTTGTCGTTCGCGTCTCCCTCACACACACACTCTCTCGCCCACTGTAGGACGCGATCAATCGACTCCGCGCGCTCGAAGAAATGGGTCGGATTACTGGCGTGACGGACGACCGAGGCAAGTTCATCCACGTGTCGATGGAGGAGCTCGAGGCCGTTGCCAAATTCATCCGCCAGAACGGCCGCGTGGCCATCTCTGACATTGCGGACGCAAGCAACCGGCTCATCAACCTCGCGGGATCCACGACGGTGCAGGCGCCGTCGCTCGTACAACAGCAGGGATAGCGTCCAAACAAATGAAAAAAATAATGGAAACAAGTTTGAAAGAGCAACCGAAACATAGTCCCTTGCCAGAGTGATAATGTACAAAGTCTTGCAGCACGAGGACACGCACGCACGCACGCATAACGCACGCAGCCCTTCACTTAGGCGCATCAATGTCGCCACCCGACATGCGCGATTGGGCGTCGGGGTTCTGCTTGTTGCGGAGGCGACTCGTGGGATAGTAGATCATGCCTAGCACGGCCGCTCCGACAGTGAGTCCCTGAGCAACCACACGGGCGCGCATCAGCACCTGCGACGCGTACTTGTCGTTGCGCTTCATCGCACGGAGACCGAGGAAAAGCGTGGTGAGAGTGACGACGAGGCCTGCGCAGCGATGATCAGCGTGGAGACGGTGGCACACGGGCGCAAAGACGCAACGCACCTACTGGCACAAAGGGATTCTCCCGGAACTTTCTGTCGAGCTTGTCGAGAAACGGCTCTGTTTGGTACTCAAATGTCGGGCGCGGCTTTTTGTCCTCCGACGCCATGGTTGGCACTTTAGCACCGAGATCGACGAATCCAAAGGGAGCTGAGATGCACGCAGAGTAAAAAACCAGCTGAACTCCACAGGGGCTCTTCCTGTCCTCAAACAACGACAATAACGAGACGGGTTAAGCAGATCGGAAGGAAAATGAGGCGGTCTTGCTTACGAAAGTTGTAAACAGCCGAAGAGAAGTGTCAGTGTGCCGAGCGAGATGGGTGAGTCATGCACATGTGGACACCGATCAGAGTACGGACTGTGAGGGTGCCATCAAATTGAAAAGTCTTAAGAATTTCCCTAAAATATCTCAGGCACGTCAATTTGTGTTGACGATGTCCGTTCTGTGTGAAACCACTGGCAAACGACTTCTCAGAGTCGTTGACCTTCGCCGCCGAAAAGCAGACACACGTGCCATAAGAGCATAGAGAGTGAGTGCGTCTGCGTGGCCAGGCAACGAGTGCTACTGTGTGTGCGTGTGCGTGTGAGCCACTCAAGGTCGAAGATGGCGTACGAGCAGCCAATGCACGAGATCTTCACTCCCGCCGATGTCAAGTCGTTCCTCAAATCCGACGCGTGCGAGTCGCTTGTTTCGTTTGTGACACGGCTCGGCGAGAGCGTAATTGGCAAGAAGATCACAGACAACATTCATGTCTCTCCAGTGAGGGTTGCACCAGTGTGCCCATGAGCACGTTCGTATGTTGTGGAAGGGTCGTATTCGCCTCCATCGTCCCAATGGTCGCACGTCTCATTTCATGCGCGCATCCCGCTTTTGCCTTGGTAGGTCGTTCAGGGGATGTGCGATGCGCTGTCTCGTGTCGATGACTACGTCAAGGAGATCCCGCCCGTCACAGACCACAAAAGCCGCTTTGGGAATCCCGCGTTCCGCACGTGGCTCACCAAAGTACAAGACGTGGGTTGGCCGTTCGCGATCTTCGATGTTGCGTGGTCAGGCGAACCTTAACCCACGTATCGCTTTGTGTGTGCGTGTGTGTGCGTGTGCGCGCAGACGGTTGATGACATCATGGGAGGTCTTGTTCCCGCGGAGGCCGTTGTGGAGTTTCGCACGTATTTCACGACGTGTTTTGGAGATTTCCAGCGCATCGACTACGGCACGGGCCACGAGCTTCATTTTTGCGTGTGGATGTACGTTGACCCGCGCGCACTTTTCCCTGGCTTACTATTCTTCTGCCTGGGTGCATTTGGACGTACTGAACCTCGCGCTTTGGTGCGTCTAATTGGAATTCTCTATGTGTTCTCATTATTCCTTTTGTGTGTTTTGATGCAGGTATTGCTTTGAGCGCATCGGCAAAGTGTCGGCGGAGGACTACCCCGCGCTCGTGCTTCGCGTGTTCAACCGGTGAGTGAGAGCGTGAGTGAGTGTGTGTCGCGTGTGTGTACCGTGGACAGCCGTGTCTCATGCTCGTGTACTTCACTTCACTCTTTGGGGCATCCCTGTCGAGACTCGCGTCGTCCGCCTATTCTCTTACAGCGCTCGTTTATGCGCAGGTATCTCAAGCTGATGCGCAACCTGCAACTCACGTACTGGCTTGAGCCTGCGGGCTCGCACGGCGTGTGGGGACTGGACGACTATCACTTCCTTCCGTTTCTATGGGGCGCGGCGCAGCTTGTCGGTGCGTGTTGGTGGTATTGCTGTGGTCGCATACGACACAGGCACTCACGCGCGCATGCACACTTAGTCACACGCACGCACACGTTTCTCACTCCGTCTCTTCAACAGACCACCCGCACATGCGGCCGAAGTCGATTCACAACGAGGAGACCGTCGCTGGCTTTGCGCAGCAGTACATGTACCTCGGCTGCATCCAGTTTATCAATCAGGTGGGGAGGGAGTCTTCTTCTGCTTTCGTGCGCCGTCACCTCACAAAGCCAACGATTATATGTGCAAGCAAGACGGTCTCTCACTCTCAAAAAACTCTTCCTCTCTCTCCAGGTGAAGACGGGCAGCCTCCCGTGGCACTCGCCTCTGCTCAACGACATCAGCGGCGCCAAGACGTGGCGCAAGGTGTATGAGGGCATGATCAAGATGTACAAGGCCGACGTCCTCTCGAAGCGGCCGATCGTGCAGCACCTCCTCTTCGGCTCCCTCTTTCACTTTGAATCGGACGCCGAGGAAGGCGACGGCGACGGCGATGGCGACGTGTGCGGCGGCGAGCACGAGGGGGCCGCGCACGGACATGGGCACTCGCACGGCGGGCAGGCGCCGATTCCGCGCGGGCCGGGCGGGGCCGTTATGACGGATGTGATGCCGCAGTGCTGCGTGCCGCGCGTCCCGTCGGCGGTTGCGGCGATGGATAGCAAGCAGCGGCGCAACATGATACCGTTCGACTAAGTAAAAGGGCCTTGCTCGCCGCTGTGATCTTATGTCTTTGGCGTGTGACTAATCATACGTTGAATTCATCACATGGCAAACCATTCGTAACTTCGAAGCGGCGTTTAGTTTTGCACACAATTTAATGCGGCTGCGCAAACAGAGCGCGAATGGCGTCCCTTCCTGCGCTGTTCAGCGCACGAGTCCCAATGCCAGCATAAGCGCCGGTCGGTCTTGGCGGGCCGTCTGGAAGCGACGCCCACGTGCACTTACCACATTGCGCGCTAATAACGCATTGAAGCCACTCGCTCGTGTCTTGGCAAAAGAGGAAGAGATTTTTAGAGCCAATTTCGCGCTCGTGTGTGGAAGTGAGAGTGCGTTTTGCGCCCGCAATTGCCGCTGCACAAACATCTCGCAGGCCCACGCCGTGCCACCGTCAATTAAAAGCCGCGACTTGGGCACTTTCTCGAAGCTGCCAACAGCATACACGGCATCCACGTTCGCAATTTGAAACCAGTTGCGCCGCAAGAGGTTTCGCACGTAAGCGTCCGATGACAACGGGCGCTTCAAACACTTGGATGCCGCACGCAAGTGCACGTCCACACTTGCCAATTCCTCCTCGCTCAGCCGCACAACTTCGGCCATTGAGTGGCGCTGAGCGCTGTGCCCACAAAAGCTCATAATCTTCACATTGTGACCAGCGCGAGACGCTTGGGCATCCCACTCGTAGTCCGCCCCTGAGGCGCCCCCACTGTAGAGGGTTGCGCGTGTGAGAACGCGGCATGTTCCGCTGCCCTCGAGACTTCGTTCCGCCGCAAAGAGACAATCGAGCGCAGCCGCTGAACCCAAGAGGTCGCTGTCGTCGCTGAAGTCCATTTCGTGGAGAGAGATCAGCAGACGGGGGGAAATGGTCTCGTCGTCCTCGATAATCGCCTGCGTTTGGGCTAATCGGAAAAACGCTTTTACGATGGCTGTGGCGCATTTTCCGTCGCCTGCCCTTGGTGTTTCCATGGAGATCCTGAATTGCGTTGGTAACGTCAAATTGAAACAAGGCATACTTTCGGGTCATTTTGGCCGTACTTCTCCAAATTAATCGGGGGATATAGGGCGCGGCGTCAAGCTGTTGTGCTTCTGAGAAAACGTCAAGAGATTTCGCCGCTCCATCCTCGCTTCAACGCGCTGCGTCTCACTCTCGTTGTCGCTGTCGAAGTGTGCGTTCGTTGTTCTGGCAGCACCGTTATTCCTTGCTTGCCTTGTCTATTGGTTCGTTGGCGAGCGGCGACTGGAACGGCAGTGTGATAGCGGCACGGTGGGGACGAAAAATGAGGCGGCAGTCGCGCGCGTCGCGTCGTTAAGTGTGCAAAGCGGGCGGCCCTCTCGCGGGGCAACTTGTTTCTGCGGGTCATTCGAGCGCTTCGCCGCGTGTGCGGCGGCACATAGAGCAACATGGACGACAACGGCGCGGGGACATCGCGGTCGTCGAAAGACGTTGACGTGGAGGCGGGAGAGGCGAACTCGGTTCGATTTCAGAGCACGGCGGACCTCATCCTTCCAAATGCCGTGACCGAGTTTGTGCCGCTTCACGGCCGGTCTTCGAGCCAAAATGATGTGCGCTCGCATCACAATTCGGAGAGGGGCCACATTATGCGGAGTACGCTGGGCCCCGACCTTCGCGCGACGACGGCGGGGGACGACACGCCGCTGCAGATGCCCATCACGTCGCAACGACTAGGGCGCTCGTCGCTACTGGAGATGAACAAGGAGCGGAGGGCCGTGCAGCACAAGCTCAAGAGCCACCCCAAGTCCGGCGAGCGGTCGGCGCTGGCCAAGCAGGTCATACGGCTACTGAAGAGGCCTCCGAAGATCCTTCGCCACAGCCACAGCTCGACGAGTCTCAAGCATGCGCTCGAGCAGGCGTCGGCGTCGACGGGAAGCACGCGGCGGAGAGATCTCTCGTCGTCGCGATTCCACAGGACGATGGGGACGGTTTTCCTCGAGCCGAAGAAGGGCATCGGCGCGCAGATCCGCAAGGTCTTCCGGCACTGGGCGTTCGGTGCGCTGATGTACCTGGCGATCATATGGGCGATCTTTGCGCCCTTTGCGGGGATGCTCGCCTCGCAGTCGCTTCGGCTCCCGTTCTTCGCCGTGACGATGGGGGTGTTCGGCCTCTTCGTGATTGAGCTGGTCTTCAACATCGCGCTCGAGATACACGGGCCACGAATGTCGCAGAGGAATATGCTCGACCTAATGGTCATCTTGACGTTCGTCGCGGACGCAACGACGCACAACTCGCTCCCGAACGCGAAGGTGCGGTCGTTTCTCGTGGTCGCGCTCGTATTGGTGCGGGCGTACCGCCTGTGCCACATCGTGCTGCCCATCTACGCGCAAGCGCTCGAGGTCGTGCGCAAGATCTTACTCAAGTGGCACGAAGAGACGCCCGGTGCACTCCGCCTGGACAACCCCCTCCAGGGCGTATCCGCTCCCCTGTGTTTTGCCGCTGGCTTTGATTGTGAGCGCCTGACTTGAGATATTTGCAGCACACCCTGCGCTTGAGCAGTGGGACTGTACTTGCCTACACAAACGCACACGCACTCTCTTTCTATTATCGTAGCTACTGTTAGACTCAGCGACCTGTGTGTCGCGTGTGAGCTTGCCGCTGTCCGCGGCTTCCTGACACTTCGCGTGTGCGCGTCCTTCTTCCTTGACCCATCCCTTTGCTGGAATGATCACACAGACCTACAAGCTCATCGTGCGGCGATTGTCCCTGAGGCTCTTCGCGACAGCCGTCCTCACGGGCCTCATCTGCGCCATCGGCGCTTCGATGATCGAGGAGTGGTGCATGCGAGACCTCGTCGACTACGAAGTGGCTGAAGTGTCTCTTCAACAGCTCTCGTCTCTGGCCCTCGCGGGTTCGATCGCGGGCAACAACACACTACGCCTCTTCCTGTCCATGTACCCCAACGTCGTCCACCTCTACATTCCCGGCGTTGTGTCGTACTCGGTCAACCCTCTCGATCCGACGAACGGGCTCGCGACTGACGTCCTGGTGACGCTCGGGGGCGCTTCGAACACAACGGCCATCTTTGACGACACGATCTCGACGACGTCGTTTGCGCGCGGTGCGCTTGCGTTTGCGGGGTGTTCCATTGGCGCACTGATGATTGCCGCCGCGGTGTATAGGTCGGCCGCTGGCCAGATCACGAATCTGTTGCAGGTGGGGTTTTCAGCCTGTACACTTATGCGAGTGTGTTGTTTTCTTCTTTTTTTCCGTTTGTTTAATGTGAAAGTGTTGTGCGTATATGTGCGCGTAGTGTGTGTGCGTTTATGTGCGTGTGCGAGTGTGTGTGTTTGTGAGTGAGAGAGAGTGTGTGTGTGTGTACGTGCTCGTGCGTCCGTCTGCTTTTCATTCTCGTACGGAAATATCAAGATAGGACCTTCATCCCATGCTGACGTCCTTCGTGCCAAATTGCCGCGCAGATGGCGTGCGGCCTCGCGGGCTCGACGATGGTCACCGAGACGCTGTTTACGAACAACCAGCAGGCGGCCATGATGCTCGGCACTAAGATGAACGGCGTGTTTGGCTTCTGCGACATTCGACAATTCACCGACGCCACCGAGATTCTCAAGGAGGACGTCATGATGTTTGTCAACAAGATTTCGACGATCGTGCACACGGCCGTGTCGGAGTACGGCGGGCAGCCCAACAAGAACGTCGGCGACGCCTTCCTCACCGTATGGAAGTTTGGCGACCTCAACGCGCACAAGTCGATGAGGCGGATGGCGGACGGCGCACTCCTCGCTATTCTGCAGGTGTGGGACGGCATCAACACGTCCGAGACGCTCTCGTTCCTCAGCAGCCGCATCCGCAAGGTGCTGCCGGACTACCGCGTCCGCCTCGGGTTCGGCGTCCACGTCGGGTGGGCAATCGAGGGCGCGATCGGGTCGCTGTTCAAGTTTGACGCCTCGTACCTCTCCCCGCACGTCAACATGTCGGCGCGGCTCGAGGGGGCGACGAAGCAATACGGCGTCGACGTGCTCATCAGCGGGCAGTTTTTCTCGCTGCTCTCGCCCGACCTCCAGGAGCTCTGCGTCAAGGTGGACCACGTGACGCTGAAGGGCTCCAAGTCGCCGATCTACCTGTACACATTCAACGCATTCCTCGTGTCCGAGGGCAAGGCGATGGGCATGTGCATCATTGACGAGCCTCCGTCCGACACGGCGAAGATGGCGCGCTTCTCGCAGGACGCAGGGATCGAGGAGTACATCAAGGGCGACTGGGTGCGCGCGAAGGAGCTGTTGATACAGGGAGGCGCCCCAAAGACGGCGTACGGCCGCGTCATCCTCGCGTTCATGGAAAACCACGGCCTCGTCCCCCCGCCAGACTGGAAGGGCTACAGGGAGCTGCTGGAGAAGTGAGCTCTCGTTGCGCGTGTGCGTGCGTTGCGGCGTGCTGCGTCGTCGCCCGGATTCTTGCGTGCGTCTCGCTGTTTGCGCTTCTTGCGCTTTGTATTAAATCTTACATTCATCCTCGGTTCGAGTGCTTGTTGTTGGTGCGCTTGGTATTTATGGGGCTCGAACCAGGAGCTCCTGCACTCGAACGGAAAAAAAAAAAGAGGGGCAGAAACTCACGGCTGCGGTTCGGTGCGGTAACCTGTCTGGGCCAACCCCCGCCATCCAATTAAATTAGGCTCTAGTTTGACCATAATTTTGGGCCATTTTCAATGCGTGAGTCTCGACTGGACTGGGTGTTGTGGCTGCCGAATGTTTCACGCGTGACAACAGCAGAGAGAGAGGATGCGCCGATCCACCGCACTTTTTCGTTCAAAGAGAAGTGCGCGTGAGAAACGGCCACACTCTGCGCGCGTGAGAGACGACCACCCTCTGTGCGCATGACAAAAGGCTCGTCTTCTGCGTGTACTGTACCACTACGGTGCCAGTGGCTGAGGGGCGCGTGAGGGCGACAACACTAGCAGTGTCCCAGCGTTTCGACATGTGCGCGTGACTGCAGAGTAGACGTACAGAGGGGGCTCTCGCCCCCGTGGCGCACCCGCCAAGATGGATGCGTCGGCGGCGTTCGCGCTGCTGCGTGCGACATGGGCCAATTACCGCACAGAGTTTGTCCCAAAGGTACGGAAACGCGCCCACGTGACACTGCTGCAAGCTTGCCGCGCTTCTGCGTTCTCGTTGTGTGTGTTTCTTCGTCCCTCTGTGACGCGGTCTGCAAATTCACGAGCGCATTGCGGCACTCTCTCGCGGCTGCGCAGGTGAAGATGGCTCACTTGAAGCTGTATTTGGAGACATTCGCCCGCACTTTTCCAACCGAGGAGTCCGCCGGCATCCTTGATTTCGGGTGGGTTGCGCAAAGGCGCCTCCACGTGCTCTGAT
Source organism: Pigoraptor vietnamica (assembly GCA_943704525.1). Lineage (NCBI taxonomy): Eukaryota > Filasterea > Ministeriida > Capsasporidae > Pigoraptor > Pigoraptor vietnamica. The sequence goes on along the minus strand of CALSCQ010001242.1, from coordinate 33,437 downwards.
TAATGCGATTCTTTAACTGCCGTGCCTTCAACGCAGCGTCCACATTGGCGATAATGTGTGCGAGGAACTGGTCAATGTCTTTTGCAACCGTGTCGCCGACATCATGGAGAGAGTCGCGGCCGGTGCGCCCGCGGACGGCACTCCGCAGGCGGCGGTGGGCCCGGTCTTCCGATACATTGCCGGCCAAAGTGCGGACGGAATGGGCCTTCTCTTGCTGTATGCCATCTACCTTCTCACACGACAGGTGCGGTGGTTGTGCAATCCAGCGCCCACACACACACGCACACACGTGCATGCGTCTCACACGCCCTCCGCGTGTTCTTGTGTCGCAGAAGTCGCGTCGGCGACGATGCACCGCTCTCGCAGACCTCCTTTTGGCGCTCACGGAAATGTCGGCGCGATGGCCCGCCGTGCGGCGGCGAAGCCTCACCACGGACTACGAGGGTCCCCGTCTGTCCTTTCCGGAGCTTCCCTTTGTGGACCGCGCGTATGCACACGACCGAAGCTTTCTTCCGTCCGGTGTCTGCGCCGTAGTGCTCTCGGAGCGGGCTCTCGAGGGGTCGCTGGCCGCGCAGCCCATGTGGCTGTGCATTCTCCTGATGTCCATCCTCGGCAATCTCTGCCTGGAGGAGGAGATCTGCGCGTCGCTCGTCGTTTCGGGGCGCCTGCACAGGCTCATGTCGCTTGTGACGTCGGACTTTCGCAACACGCGCGCGCGCACGCTGCCCGACGGGTCCGAGGTGCTCGTGGTGGCGCCGCAGCCGGATCACGTGGCGCGCACGACGTCGACGACAGGGGGTCGCAAGGGTCCGCGCGCTTCGGTATCGGACGGCGTCTCGCGGCCGCGCGAGAAGTCTGTGACGGGCGAGAGGAGCGGCTTTCTCGCGCTCAACCGCAGCCTTTCGACGGACCGCCTGGACTGCCCGACAAGCACAGCGCCGGGATCGTCTTCCGCGGGGCAGATGTCGCCGTCCACGTCCCACGCGCTGTCCGGACACGCGTCGGGCGGGTCGGGGTCTGCCACGCCCCTGGCGGTGCTCTCGGATCCGCGGAACACGAGCCTACCACCCGAAGCACTCGCGGAGCTCCTCGCCGCCACGCGTGCGCAGCCCGGGAGCGGCCCGTCGAGCCCCCAGCAGGCCGTTCTTCTCCGCGAGACGGCCGGACAGTACCTCAACAGCCGCCTGCCCGTGCAGGACGCGGCGCGGTGTGCTCTCCGCGTGACGTGCACGCTGGCGGTGACGATGTGCTCGGGCGCGGCGCTTGCGGAGAAGCTGGCTGCGACGGGATACGTCGCCTCGCTCGTGGCGATGTTCATGCCCACTCACCGACCGGCAACTGCGTCCGTGCTGTCCGAAGAGCGCGGCGGGAACGAGACCCGCCGGCACACGGGCGGGCGCGACAGGGACGGCAAGCGCCCTGCGGCCAACGCGACCCAAACATCGTCGCCCGACCACCGCGCCGACGAGGACGGTCGCCGACAGCCGCAGCTCTTGCTGGAGGTTTGCGGTGCGCTCGTGTGCGTGCTGCAGGCTTCCTTCATTCTCACCCCGTCGCTCCTTCTCGCCATGAGTGCGTTTGGGGGTTACGCGGTCCTCACGGACATGCTGTTGCGGTTGGAGGCTTCGGCATCGCGGGAGTACGTGCGGCGGTTCGTCGCGCTCATGTGGAAGTTGTGCCAGGTCGGCGACGAAATTGTGGCCGATGGGCCCGAGGCGGACCACACGGGAGAGGCGGAAGGAGTGCGCAATGTCGCCGCGTACGGCGCCCTCTTGACGGCATTTGTCAGCAGCACGTCGCTGTACACGCAGAAGCAAATTCTGGGGGTGATCCGGCGGTCCTTCCTCAACCCCGCCAACTTTGCCCGCCTGCGTGGCACGCCCGTGTTTCGGAGCTTGCTTGCCGACTTCCACGTGCGCCACGAGAGCGTGCAGCGCACCATTCTCGGCTTTGTCTCGCTCCTCCTCAAGGACGGGTATCGCCTCGAGGACGAGCTGCGCCAGTACTGCGCACTGCTCGGGGGACCGAGCCCGCACAGCGTCCTCCTCGTTGCCCACCACATGGACCGACAGATGTCGCTCACGCCGCGGTTCAAGCGCTTCATGCACGAGGCCGGCGTGGTGCCCGCGCTCGTCACGCTGCTCTGCCCATCCCTCGAGCTGCCCTACTCTGCGGCACTCCGGAGTCCGAGAGAGTGCGCCTTGTGTCTGTCACTGCTGGGAGACCTCCGGTTTGGATCGCTCGGGCCCGTCCCGCAGAGTCCGCAGACGACGAGAGATGGGGCGGGCCGTGCGGCGCAGGCCGGCGTTGACGACGACACGCACATGCCTGCGACTGTGGCCGCGTTGAGCGTCGCCCGCTCGCGCAGCGCGACGGTTGTGGCGCGCGACGGGGGCCAGAGCGCTGCGCAGGACCTGCCCATCCTCCACGGCGTCACCGAGCAGCTGCTCGTGATGCTGTGCACGCTCATCGCCGACAATCCGGCGACGCAGGCCGAGTTCTGCGCCTCCGGCGGGCTGCGGCGGCTGTACCATCTCATGAGGGACGTGACGTTGCGCCGGGCCGTGCTTCGCGCGCTCGCCATCCTCGGGGACACGCCGTCTGTCGTCGAGTGGCGCATTGTTCCCGACATCATCCGGTTCCTCTCCGACCCCGCCGCCGTCCCCGTCAACTCGAGCGGCGCGTACGGCATGCGCGAGAGGGACAAGGGCGGCCCCGGCACGTCGCCGTCCAAATCGCGGAAAAACAGGCACCCGACCATCGGCGCGGCGCGCGGACACGGCGTCGCAACGTCCCTCGAGCACGAGGGCGTCGGCGGCGGCAGTTTGCACGCGCGGCCTCTCCAGCTGCTGGAGCGATCGAACGTGATGATGCGTATCGACATTGCCCGCGCTGTGGCGCGAATGATGGCGGGTAACCCAGCGGCCAAGGCGCCCTTCTGCACCGGCGGCGGCTTTGCGTGGGCCCTGCGCGTGCTCGGCGACACGGGGGACGCGCTCGTCGGCATACGCCAGGAGGGCATCCCCGTTTCGGACGCGACGCTCTCGTGCGCTTTTGACCTCGTCGATGCCGCGCTGCGCTGCGTGTCGGTGGCACTGAAGGACCACCCGCACAACCAGGCGCACTTTCGCGCGTCGATGATGTTCACGGCGCTGCTTGAGCCCCTCCGCCGCACGGACTTCATCAACTCGCGGCACGGACTGGACCTGTGCGAGACGCTCCTCGGTGCGGCAGTGCGCGGCACGTTTCCGGCGTCGTGCCCGAAGCACGCGGCGTCGACGGACGATGCGTTGCTTCCGGGCTCTCTGCGCATGGCCGTCGATCTGATGGCCGGCCGCGACGACGAGTCGAACGCGTGGCGGTTGGGGGAGACGTTCGCGGACGTGGTGAGCGCGAACGAGTCTGTGCGGGCGCAGTTTCTGTCGTTCCTCGAGGCGCGCCAGTGCGACCACCACCTGCTGTTCTGGCTCGAGGTGGAGCGGTTCCGAGAGGAATGCCGCAACAAGGCGATTGCGTCGTCGGGGCTCCACCGGTTCCGCGCCGTCCACATCTTCAACACGTACGTCGGCGTGCGCGCCCCAAAGGCGCTCACATTTGTGGACGCGCGACACCGCACGGAGACGGAGCGGCGCCTCCCTCTCTGCCCGCCGGACCTGTTCGACCTCGTCCAGAACGAGGCGCGTCTTGTGCTCGTGCGCGACCACTACCCGGCGTTCCTTGCGTCCGCCACGCGAGCCGTTTCGCCCTTCCACCCGCCGCCCGCGGACTGCGTGGCGTGCCGCACGTGCCTCGCCGTCGCGCACCCCGAACTCATCGAGACCGTGCTGCGCCTGCTTGCGAGCGCGGACGTCTCTCGCCCGCTCTCCCTTTCGTCTGGGCTGGGAATTGGCACCGTCCAGCGGACAGCCGTGTACTGCCTCAAGGAGATATCGTTCCTGGCGCGCACCGTCGTCGCCAATCGCGCGGCCCTCTGCGCACACGGCACAATCGGAATGCTCATCGCGCTGTTCACGCCCGCCCTGCACGACGAGGGCAACCCGGCGCATCACGTGATCCTCGACATCTTCGTACGCCTCGCGCGGTACCGGATGGGCCACGTCGAACTGAGGCAGTACCTCTCGCTGATCCACGGCACCGCGTACCCGACGTCCCTCACCGACGCCCTCGTGCGCGTGTCGGAGCGCGACTTTGACCTCCCCTGCCACTACGTCGAGTTTACGAGCGCCGACAACTCGACGGGCTTTCTCTCGTTTGCGCGCCGCGAAGAGTGCTACTGGCCGCCCCCGCAGCTCGGGTACTCGATTGCACTGTGGATGCGCCTGCGGCCACGTCCGCCGGGCGCGTATTCTCCCGGTGGGTCGCCGAACAAGGCGTCGGGAGCCGCAGCTGTCCCTGGCAAGGGCGAGGAGACGCCGAGGTGGATCGAGATGGTCACGCTCTCGAGCGCCGCGTCCAAGATACAGCTTGTCGCCGACACGCTCAGCGGCACGCTCGTGTTGCGGAGCGGGACGGGACACGCGGCGACGCTGACGAACTTTGTGTTGCAGACGAACCGCTGGCACCACGTCATCGTGACGCACACAAAGAAGGGCACGCGGGGAAAGGCCGGCCGGGTGACGCTCTGGGTCGACGGCGCGTTTCGCAGCGACAACAAGCTCGTGTACCCGGCGTCTGCCGCGGCTCAGACGGTCACGTGCCTCGTCGACTGCGATCCCTGGGCGGCGCCGGTGGACGCGGCGCACAACTGGCACCTCGCGTCGCTGCTCGTGCTCGAGGAGCGCGTGTTCACGGCAGCGGAGGCCTTTGCCCTCTACTCGCTCGGTCCCAACTACGTCGGCCGTTTCAAGAACGACCCCGCGCGTCACCACCCGTACGAGCTGGTGAGCGAGGCCAACATCACGGCGCACGATCCCGCGATGGTTGTTGCAGAGACACCCCTCGCTGCGCTCGCGCACATCCCCGACCACACCGTCTTCTTCTACACTGCGCGCGGGTCGCTCGTCGTGCAGAACACGACTGTGGCGCAGGCGGCGGCGGCTGGGCAGCAAACGGCGAGCAACTCCACTGCCTCGGTCGTCTCGGCACAGCCTCAGCCGGCCCCGACCGCGAGCGGTAGCACGCGCACGCTGGCCGCGTTCCCCGTCAAGCCCTCGGGCGCGGCGACCATAGCTCAGCGACGGGGCATACGCGAGGCCGTGTACGACGTCGGCGGCATGTCGGTGTTCCTGTACCTGCTCGCAAAGACGCCGCGCCGCGAGGACGTGCAGTGCAGCGCGATGCGGCTGCTCTTTGCTGTCACGCAGTGGAGCCCGCAGAACCGCCGCGAGATGGAAGCCCTCAACGGGTGGCAGCTCGTGGGAAAGTTCATGCGCACGCGGCGGTGTGTGCTCGGCCACTGGGTCCTCCCCGTCGTGCTCCGCGCCGTGTGCAGCTTCGGCGGGGGCGCGGCGGCCACTCGGCTCCCCGGCTTCGCGTCTGCAATCGTCAAGAACCCGATGGCCCTGCGCCACCTCGTGCTCGATTGGCGCATATGGCAGCGCGCGTCGGAGCCCGTGCAGGCGTCCCTCGTGCAGGCCATCGCGGACCTCGTCACGGCGGCGGAGAATCCCCACGCGCGCTTCAACATTGCGCAGTTCAGGTGCGTCTCGGCGCTCCAGCTGCTCCTCCACACGTTCGACGAGCAGGAGAACTTCCCCCCGCGCGTCGCCGCGGCCCTCGTGCGGCTCCTGCGCGCCATTCTCGAGTCGCCGCCGTCGATGGACAACGTGCAGAGCCTCTTTGACTACATCATCGCGTCGCACCCGCGTGTGACGTCCACCACCGCGCCGACGGGGACCGATTCCGCCAAGCGCGTCGTGCAGATCGTGGGCGATTCGAAGACCGAGTCGAAGAGCAACAAGGAGCTGCGAAAGCGCAACCGCGGCATCTCGAGTCCCATGAGGCCCTCGTGGATTGGCGCGCCAGCGACGACGACCGGCGCCGGCGGGAAGCTGAGCCGCCTTGACCAGCGCCGGCTGTCTACGCCGTCGCCGACGAAGTACGTCGTGTCGCTTACTCAGGTGGACGGGCTTATCGAGCAGCACTTCCAGGAGGACCCTTCGTCGTCGGCGTCGATGGCCACTGGCGTCGTCACGCCGCCCCTGGGTGGCCATCTTCTGAGCCCGCCGGGAACGCTCGTGGCACCCGGCGGTCCGCGTGGAGAGGAGGGCAGCCCCGAGGACGCGGCGGCCGAGGCGGCGGCGTGGCTCGGAGAGAAGGCATCGGTGCGAGAGTCGCTGTTGGCGGTGGTGCTGGACGTGTTGGCCGCGTATCCCGACAAGATTGCCGACTACAGCCGCATTCTCAAGCTGGACGTGCTGTTGCCGCTGCTGGGTCACCCGTCGCCGACGACGCGCGTCACGTTGCTCAAGATCGTCGACGTCCTGTTGCGCCGCATACCGCTGAATGCGGCGCCCCCAAACGACCTGCGCACCCTGTACTTCATGCTCGGGGACCAGCTGCGCCAGTACCCTGTTACCGAAGAGATGTTCGCCGTGCTTGCCGCGATGATGCTGTGCGTGCCGTCCCACATGCCCCTCACCCCCGACGCCATCGCCGCTGCCAACGCCGCCGCGTCGAGTGGCGGCTCTGCAGCCGAGGACGCCCCCAAGCCCGCCCCGGTGCCCGGGTCGCTCGCCGCCATTATCGCTGACGCAACGGCGCGCGTCACTGCGGGGGGCGGGCGCTCGTCGCTGCACCACAGCAGCAAAAACAGCCCTCGCATCGAAATTCACCCGCGGCAGCCGCTCGTCTACGGCGTCTTCGTGTCGCTCCTCGACGCGTGCGCCGCGACGAAGCCCTCGCTCTGGATGTTCGGGATGCGGCTGCTGCAGGGTATTTACGTCGCCCACCCGGAGCTGCAGAAGGGCCTGCTCGACTGCGGTCTAGTCGACATGCTGTGCGACTACGCGTCCGCGTGCATCGTGGCCACCGACGCCCTCCAGCAGCGCGCCAACCAGCCGGAGCCCTCGCCGTCGCAGCGGCTGTCCTCTCCGCGCGCCGCCGCGCTCGAGTCTGTCGATGAGGAGGACGAGGAAGTGCCGCCCCGGCCCCCGGCGCCCGCTGTGACGCCCGTCCTGCCAAAGCGCGGGAGTGTCGCGAGCCTGAACGCGGCGGCCGCGATTGTGCAGCGTCGGAATGCGCCGCGCCGGTCGCTGACGCCGCTTTCGCTCTCGATCTCCATCCCGCCGCCAGCGCCCGCTGGGGCCGACGACGGGGCCGGCGATGGCACGCGCACGCCCGAAGCGCAGTCGCCGCGCGTGGTGTACGCGGCGACTGTGGAGGACCGCCAGCTGATGCTCGCGCGTGCGCTCGACTTCCTGCAGGTCGTGGCGGTGATTGCGTGCCGCACGGGAGGCGTCGGCTTCAACCTCGTCCGTGAGATGCTTGCGTCGCTCACGCGCTGGGAGGACGACCCGGACAACCGCGCGAGCGTCGCCGCGCAGCCGACCCCGCTGCGCATGTCGGCCATACTCGAGCCCTTTGCGACGCTCGGATTTGCGCCCGCCGGCGGCGAGAATGCGGGGTCGCCCGTCGCCGTACTGCCCCTCGTCCACACGCGGCAGATGTTGCATCTCCAGCGCCGCGTGCTGCGCGAGGTGCTCGAGTACTACTGCGCCAAGCTGAAGCCCGGCCCGGAGGTGTTTTCGCGGAGCGACAAGTTTGCGCGCGCGTTTGTCAGCCTCTGCTCGCACACGGTCGACCACATCCTGTACTCGGAGACGCCGTACGGGCCGATGGGCAATCCCGTATGGGCGCGACTGTCGGCGTCCCCTGCGCCGTCGCCCGACCGCAGTGCCGAGGACGGTTTCGTGTTCATCCGCTTTGTGTTCCACGTGCTGCGCCTCGTCTTCCCTCGCAGTGTGTCGGGCGACGAGGACCTCGTCGAGTCGCTCGCGCTGCTCACGGCGCACGTGCCTGTGCGCGACCAGCTCGGCCGGCTGCTCCTCCACCTCCTGTCGCCCAACCAGCCGCGCTTCATACGCAGCTTCGTGGTGCGCTGGCTCTACGACCACCGCGGCATGCTCGCGTCGTTTTCCGGCGATACGGAGTTCAACGCGCTGATCGTCATGTTTGCGTGGGACTACCACCAGGGCCCAGCATCCGCCGAGGATGACCAGCCCGCACCCGCAGGCGCCATGGGCACACCCACGCACGCCGCGCAGCAACCGGGCGCGCCGACGCAGGACGAGATTTTGCGCATGATGGCGCTGGCAACGGCTTGCACCGTGTACGAGTCGCATCGCAGTCTGCTCCGAGACGTCGTCGACCCCGCGCACGTGCGCCTCGACCCCGTGTCGGGACGCGTGGCTGCGTTTGCGTTTGTGCCCGCGAGCGAGAACATCGTGCGAGCGCGCGAGGACCGCGAGATCGCCGCGGCGCTGCGGTGGCGAGAGGAGCGGACCAAAGCGCGCGTGCGGCGCGCCGAAGAGGCCCAACGGTCGTCGGCGACGGCGCGGGCGGCGCGGGCGGATTCCATGCACGCGGTATCTGCGGCGATCTCCCTCCAGACGCAGCAGCGCGCCAATTACTTCTTCCGCATCCGCGACGACCTGGAGGCCGAGCGGCGCGTGCAGCGGCAGTGGAAGGACGTCATTCGCCACGCGACGCACGAGCGCGCCCCGTGGGCGTCTGTGCCGTACGCGTCCTCGTGGCAGCTCGATGCGACCGAGGGCCCCAATCGCATGCGCCGCCGCCTCAAGCGCTGCGTGAAGTCGTTCAGGTATCCGCCGCCGCGCGAGCACGACCCGCGCATGAATCCGCACGGCGAAGGGGCCGTCGCGGACAGGCAGTCGCCGGACGCCGACGGGGGCCCCAGCGTCAAGTCGCTTCCGAACAGCCGCCCCAGCGTCGCCGACGCCGCCACTGCCGCCGCGCTCGAGTCGACGCGCGACGCCGCCAAGGCACTGATGGCGCGCTTTGCGTGGCTGATATCGCGCACGCGGGACCACCTCGCGCGCAAGCTGCAGCCGGTCGCCGTGGGTGCGCTGCGGACGGAGGCGCGCGTCGCAGTGTACCGCGCGGCGATTGACGAGCTCATGGACCTCGGCTTGGTTGTGGGCGATGCCCCGAGCACTTCGGAGCTGACGCTGCTGGTGCGCCACGACGCCTTTGGGCCGCACTCGCTCGTCAACACGGCCGCGTCGATGCTTCTCGGGGGGACGACGGGCCCCGCGCGCGAGCACCCGCTTTCGTACCTGTTTGTGCACGACGACGGGACAGCTGCGACCCCGCTGGGCCACAATCTCGAGCCGGGCGAGTCGATCCTTCTCGTGATGAAGGCGATCCGCATCACGCCGCACAAGCGCAACGACGGCGAGCTTCTCATTGGCAACAACCACGTATACTTTGTCGACGACTGCGTGTTCGACGGCGTCGGCGGGGACGCCGCGCGGAAGAACGCCGCGAGTCCCACGGGCGGCGGCGAAGGAGGGGGCGACGGCGGGGAGGTGTCGATATCCGTTCCTGTGAACCCACTGTTCTCCAGCGGCGACGGCCCGTCGATGCAGCCGTGGGGCGCGGGCGGCGGCCACTACAACTTTTGGTCGCTGGAGGACATCAAAGAAATTCACCGCCGGCGGTACCTGCTCAAGAACAACGCGCTCGAGATATTCCTCACGAACGGCAAGACTTTCCTTCTCGCGTTTGCGACGACGTCGGACCGCAACCGCGTGTACTCTGAGCTGCGCTCGCTGCACCTCCCGAACTTTGTCGATTACGAGGACGAGGTGCAGGGGTCGCTCCTGCGCAAGTCGATCACCGAGACGTGGGTCGCCGGGCGCATGAGCAACTTTGAGTACCTCATGCACCTCAACACGCTCGCGGGGCGCTCCTTCAACGACCTCAACCAGTACCCCGTCTTCCCGTTCATCCTCTGCGACTACACGTCCGACGAGCTCGACCTCACGAACCCCGCCATATTCCGCGACCTCACAAAGCCGATGGGTGCGCAGGACTCGGCGCGCCTCCAGCGGTACCTGCGGCAGTACGAGCTGCTTCAGGAGCTGGGCGAGGACAAGCTCTTTCTGTACGGATCGCACTACTCGACGCAGGGGTCGGTGCTCCACTTTCTCATCCGCCTCGAGCCCTTCACGCGCTACTTCATCCAATTTCAGGGCGGCCGCTTTGACTGGGCGGACCGCATGTTCCACGACATGGCGCGCACGTGGCGCGGCAGCTCGGCCGAGAGCAGCAGCGACGTCAAGGAGCTCATACCGGAGTTCTTCTACCTGCCGGAATTCCTGCGCAACGCCGACGGCCACGACTTTGGCGTGATGGACAGCGGGCATCGCGTCGGCGACGTCGTCCTCCCCCCGTGGGCACGCGGGGACCCGCGCCTCTTCATCCTCAAGCACCGGCAGGCGCTCGAGTCGCGTCACGTGAGCGCAAACCTGCACCACTGGATCGACCTCATCTTCGGTTTCAAGCAGACGGGACCCGAGGCCCTCAAGGCGAACAACCTCTTTTACCCGCTCACGTACGAGGGCGCCGTCGACGTCGATGCGATTACGGACGACGTCGCCCGCCGTGCTGTTATTGAGCAGATCCAGGGTTACGGACAGACGCCACGCAAGCTCTTCACGCGCGCGCACCCGCAGCGGAACGTCGACGCGGCAGCGGCCACCGCGACGAACCCGGCGATGCTTTGCAACTCGGCGCGGGACATGCCGCCGTCGCTGTGCTGGGAGCGCGCGGTGAGCGAGCCAGTGCGTTTCCTCGACGTCATTGACGGCTATCCGATCGCGATGGGACCCAACAAGCACCCACTCCGGCCGGAGGCGACGCGGTACTACGTGTCGTGGGGCCACTGGGACAGGAACCTGCGCGTGTGTTCGGTCGAGACGAGCCGCGTCCTCTCTGCGAACGAGCCCCTGCACGACGACGAGATCACGTGCGCGTGCGCTCCCCCGGATGGCCGCATTATGGTCACGGGCGGGCTGTCGGGCGCCGTGTGCCTGTGGCGCGTGGGAGGACAGGGAAGGCGCACCGAGCTGCAGCCCGAGTCGTCGCTGTGCGGTCACACGCGCGCTGTTCGCTGCGTCGCCGTCTCACGCGAGTTCATGGTGGCCGTCAGCGGGAGCGACGACGGGACGTGCATCACGTGGGACCTGAACCGCCTCTCGTACGTGCGGTCGCTGCGCGGGCACGAGGGTCCCGTGCTCGCAACGGCCATCAGCCCGACGACGGGCGACATTGTGACGGTGTGCGAGATGCTCACGACGCGGGCGCGCGGGGCGTCGGTCGTCACCCGCAAGCGCGCGTCCATTGCGTCCAACGCCAACCTCGTCTCCCACGCGCACTCGGCCAGCAATGCATCGGGCAACGGCGCTGCGAGCCTCGCCCCTTTCAACGTCGGCGGTGCACTTAGGCTGTGGACGGTCAACGGCGCACATGCAGCGACCGTGCACACGGACTCGCGCATGCTGTGCGCGTGCTTCTCCGCCGCGACCGAGGGGGTTCACGTCAACCTCGTCGCGGCAGGGAGCGAGACGGGTCGCGTGCACGTGTGGACGGCGTGGGACCTCACGCCCGTGTGGGAGCTCATTCCGCCGCTGACGGACCCGAGCGCGTCGCTCATACCCGCGGCGATTACGGCCGTTGCGTTTGGGCCAGACTGCACCGAGCTGCTCACGGGCGACGAGAGCGGGCGCGTGTGCGGGTGGGGCCGCGGCAAGTCGCAGCGCGGGCTGCTGTCGCTCCGCGCAGCGCCGTACGTCGTGACGCTCAAGGGTCCCTTCGTGATTGACTCTGACGCATCGTGAGCACACGCCACAACCGGCTTTCCCTCGTGCACGGCACGATTCGACTGTCTTATCTCTTTCCATGCGCGCGAAATCACACGCATGTAGCGTGTGTCGGCGCGCAATTTCCACGCAGAGCGCGCCACTCCACCCTCGTTGTACATTACTATCAGTGGCATATAAACCCATTGCACACTGCGTGGAGCGAGCCCTAGTCGTGACACTGCTATCGTTTACTCTCGGCCGCAGCGCTCGCCGTGGGCTGCTCTTCGCCCTGGGCAGCTCCTGGAGAGGCGCCCCAGAGGGAAGGCGGGGGAAGGTTGAAGCTCCGGAAGAACTCGTCGGTGTCGTCGCGAAAGCGCTTCCGACGTTCCTCGCCTGTGTGAGGGGATCGGAGGGGTCGACGCAGCCACAATTCAGTTCAGTCGCAGTGCCAGTCAATAATGGCGTTGTTTGTTCTCGTGTGCGCGTATGCATGTGCGCTATGTGCGATCGTGAGTGGGTTCGTTTACGCGTGTGCGTGGGCGTGTGTGAAAGCAGGTGCGCATGTGCGCCATTTGCGAGCGTGAGTGGTGTTCGTTTACGCGTGGGGTTCGTTTACGAGTGTGCGTGTGCATGTGCGTGTGCGTGTGCGTGTGATGCGCCTTTGAGAGCGGCTGTGCAAGAGCACTCACTCGTGCCGAGCACCCCATTCGCCACGGCCTGGTTCAACTGCACCGTGTTGTAGAGCGTCATCCCCGCGACGAGGTACAGCGAGGCCATCCACACCCTCTTGTACGTTGAGCCCTTCCTCGCCGACATGGCTGCGACGCCTTGCGGCACGTGGGGTGCGGCGGTTTGAACGCCGGCTCTCGCAATCGCCCAGCACGATGCAATCTTCTGTTGGCCGTTAGATCCAATGAAGTGCGGGGCCTTCGTGCGTCGCACAGCAGCGCGCGCGGAGTTTCGCTGTTGCCGATGGAGTTGAGACTTGCGGTGAGAAGAACTTTTTTGACTCTGCAGCGCGTAAGTGCAGCACGTGCTGTCCACGGCGGCGCGCATTCAATTTCAAACGGTCGATGGGTTGCCAACTGCTTGCGGAATGTGCACACAGCCCCAACATAGCCGATCTTCACTCCTCCCTTCCCACTCCTCCCGTGCGCACTCCTCCCGAGCTCACTCCTCCACAAACGCACTTCCGTCGCGTTCTTTCGTGTGCGATGCTTGCAATGACGAGGTGACCTTCCGCCGCGTTGCGCGCATTCTGGCGCGAGTAGAATGGACATTGGGTACCATGGCGCCATCACAGCGCCGCACCCCCTCGCGCACATACAGCTCGCCGCGAACGCACGCTACCTCGCGCTGCCGTACGGACAGGGCAAAGCGGCCGTGTTTGCGCGCGACGACCCGCGTGCGCCGCTGATTGAACTCGGAAAGGCGCACGCAAATCAGGTCACAAAGTGCGCGTTTGGGCACAGCGATGCGCCGTCAACGTCGCTGTGCACTGTCTCGTCCGACAGCGCCGTCGTGTGGCGCGTGGAGGACGCCCTTCGCGATGCGGCGGCGCAGCGACGGCCCGTGGCACAGCAGCTCGACTGGGACTCGACGCAGTCGGGTCCGTGCGAGTGCATCTTTTTTTCACCCGACGATGCCCTTGTGGGCATCTGCGCCGGCTTCGACGTCCTCGTGCTCGATGCGGCCTCGGGCAACGTGCATTCGCGGCTGGAGGGTCACACGGCGACAGTGACGGCGGCTGCCTTCACGCCACAGCGGCGCGGCAGTGTGGTTGTGTCTGCATCTGAGGACCGCACGTTCAAAGTGTGGGACATAACGGAGGGCGCCCTTGTTTATCAGTCGACGATCGTGTCTTCGTCGCCTTTCATCGCCATCGCCATGGACCCGTGCGCCGCGCGGTTTGCGCTCGGCAGCGAGGATGGCGTTGTTCGCTTTTACGATGCCGCAGCAGGGGGTTCTTACCGGTGCCTCCATGCGTTCGACGTTGGCCGAGCCATCCGCGAAAACCGCGCCGCGCTCGCCGAGAGAGCGGCCGCAGCCCAAAAGCGCACGGGTCCGCAGGTGATATCGTCGCGACGTCCACAAGCGGACGCCTTCGCTCCCTCCGAGCGCGTCGACGAGGACGACCAGGACGGCGGCGTGCACACGTCTCCCGCGGTCCTCGGCATGCACTATGTGCGACCTGCCACCGTGCCCTCGAGCGGGACACGCGCAGCTGTGGGCGACGGCAGCCTCTTGCTCGTTGGTACTGCCGGCGCGCTCGCATATGTCGATACGCGGTCGTACGATGCGGTCGCCGTGCATGACTTTGCCGAGACGCCCTTGTCCGGCCCAAAGGGGCGCGAGGGTGCTCGGCCCGTCAGCTACACGTTGCCTGTTGCCGGCGCGTTCTCGTTTGCGGACGTCCCTCAGCCTGCGGGCTCCGTCGTGTGTGCGCTGGGGTGTGCTTTTGAGCGGTCCGTATGCGTGCTCTCTGTCGCACCGCCCGAGCGCGTGGCCGTGGCTCCGTACGACATGCCCCTCCGCGAACTGCTCGCGCGCATCGCCGAAAAATGCCGTTGGCCGGACGCCGTCGTCACCGACTGCGCGCGGGCACTCCGCGAGGCGGGGTGTGCGACCGCGGGGGACCTGGCGTCCCTGTCGCAAGATGAGTGGCACGCGGTCCCAGTGCCCTCGCTCGTGCGCGGCATGCTGTGGGAGCGCGTGCCGCACAAGGCCGGCGCAGGGGCGGTGGCACCGGAGTCTGGCGTGGGTGCGCCGACTGCCGTGGCGCTTTCGGTCGTGCCGGAAACGCCACTCGCCGAGTCGTCGCCGCTGCGGTCCACGATGGCTCCAAAGTCAACGTCCGCCGACGCGAAGGGCGCCGTTGCAAAGCCCGCCCCTACGGGAACGAAGAAGGCGGGGGCGGGATCGGGAATCGGGCCGTCGGGGAGTAGTGGGGCGAAAGGAAGTGGTGCTAAGGCACCGGCGGTGGTCGATAAGCCGCTCACGTTCCATGCGAAGGTGAAGTCGTCGGGTTATGGCGCAGCACCGCCACCGCGCAAACTGTTCGCGGGTGTTAAGGCGCGCCCGGTACCGGCGTCGTCGAAGGCGAAGGGAGCCACTGGTGCAAATGCACTGCCGGCACCGCGCGACCGTCCCGTCGACAGGAGGCGAGTCTGCAATTGTTTACCCTGTTGTGTTGTTCGTAGCGTGTATCCGTCGTGAAGGTGCGTGCTAACAGTTGTATGCGCGTGCATGCATTCTGTTGTCTGTTTGAGGCAGGTCGTCGAGCGCACCATCGCTTCCAGCACCACGGAAGTACCCACGTGACACGCGGGCGCCAGTGGAACCGGACGCCCGTTTGCCTGCGCAGGGCCTCGCGTTACACCCCGTCGCCATCAACCGACTCGCGTTTTCGGGTGCGTGGCAACCTATCGTGCATGTGCGGCAGCGCCACAGGTGCAGGCTCTTTTGTCGTGAAATGGCGCTGGCTGAAAGCTATTTCGTCTCCATGCACTTGCAGCCGATGGCAAGCTGTTGGCGTCCGCTGGGTGCGACAGGAACGCGTGCGTGCTGCGGCTGCCAATGGCATCGAACAACTGCACGTCGTATCGCGGTACGTTTTGGGTCTCTCGCTCGCCCCTAGCACGCTCACTGAACGCCGTGCGAGAGACGGTGTTTGTCTGTACGACTTGTTTGCTGATTGTTTCGATTCGATTTGTTCGCTTCGCAGGCCACAACGGGCCGGTGGGGACGGTGCACTTTAGCGCGGACTCTGAGTTGTTACTGACGGCGTCCAGCGACGCGACGGCGCGCTTGTGGTCTGTGGGGAAGACGGAGCCTCTGCTTGTGTTCTCGCACGCGCGGCGCAGTTTCAAAGAGGGTGAAGCGGACAAGGTGCGCGCTCTTGTGTGACTTTTACACTTTCAACTGCAGCTGCTTCATCAACGTTGTTTGGGGCGTTCACATTGACAAATTATCGTTTTCGCAGCCCAACCCTCTGTTCGCCGGCGAGGTGCGACAGGCACGTTTCTACTACATGGACCGCTTTGTTTTGCTCGCGTCGGGCGGCTCTCTCTTCATGTACAAGTACCACATTGACGAAGAACGCGTCGACGACGTGCGGCGGTGAGAACTCTCCTGTGTCTTGTGTGTTGTTCTGTGTGACGCGTGTGAGGAAGATGGCCTTTGTGTCTGCCGGTCTGTGCGAACTGAGACTGATACTGCTGAATGGCCCGCATAGCTACAAAACAAACAACCAATACAAGCTCGTGAAGGAGTTTGCGCTCAGCCAAGCGCAGGGCGTGAACGACTTTGGCTGTGTCAACGGATTCCATTCCTGTGAGTGTTGCGGGGTGCAGTCATCTCTCGGGCACGCGTTATATTCGCCCTTGCCTGTGGTGCTAGAAAGGGCACTATTGTGGATGTGTTGTGCGTATGTCATTCTCATTCGTCGACGTACTTATGGCGATTCCTACATCCATTCTTTCGTATCGCAGACACAGTCGTGTGTGCGGGGAGCGACCGCTCGCTGGAAATTTTTGATATGAATGTCGGTAAGAGCGCCGCGACAATTCCGGACGCGCACTCTCGGAGCATCCATGCCGTGCGCCTGCTCGACGCGACGCCCCACTCGTCACACTCGCCGACAGACCACGACCTCTTTGCGACGGCGGCAGCGGGTGACGCACTGAAGCTGTGGGACATCCGCACCCAAAAGTACGTCAGTGACTGTGTCGTGATTTGAGGAGATGCAATTTTGTTTCGCGCTCCTCGTGTCTGATTTTGTTGTGCTGCAGGTGCGTGCGCCGGTTTGAAGGTCATTCAAACCGCGCGATGCCAGTCGGCCTGGCGTTCAGTCCCTGTGGGCGTTTCATCGCGACGGGCTCGGAAGACCGTTCGGTGAGTGAACCGTTTACGTTGAGGGCGTTCCGTCCAATTGACATGGAATGTACGCTCGGTAGTAGTCTTGTATTCACGCCTGCGCGCTCGACCTCGTTCTCAGGCGTACTTGTATGATATCGGGGCGGGGACGTACATTCACAAGGTGTCCGGTCACACGGACACGGTGGTGGACGTGGCGTTTCATCCGGTCGTGCCCATGCTCGTCACAGCGACATTGGACGGTCGCGTGCGTGCGTTTGTCGAACCGACGTGAGACCGGACATTCTACATTCACTTGCCCGTAGAACTGAACCATTGTGAGTCATTACAAGCAATTACGCTTTAGTGCGCGTTGACATCATTCAGTTATAGCCGTGTCTTCGCATGGTTGTTGTTGTGTTCCCGGCCGGCGGGCCGCCGTCGGATTTTCTAAATTGCACTGCGAGTTGGCTGCAGCAACATAGATTGCAGCCGACGGTGCGGTTAATGTTATTAATACTGTTATATTACCGACTAAGTTCTTGGCAAGTACTGAGCTTGCATTCAGAAACTGTCACACGGACAATGAAGGATGCGAGCCATTGAGTACCAGTTTCTTGACACGCTGCAATGCAGTCTGTCAAGTCCAAGGAGCCGTCGAATACATTTGTCAAGCTTCAAAATTGTGACATTTTTTAGAGCAGACACATCCGCGACGCCCTCGCAGCAAGCCAGATTGAGAGAGTAGAGCACTGACATCGCGGAATATAAGGAGGCAACGTTGCAGGTCCAGGGTGTGCACGTTGCCGAGAGCCGAAACATCGCACACTTTTTGACAGTAAGCGAGTGACAGTGTGTGGATATTACCGAGAGAGGAGACGTCCTCAAGTTGAGAATTCCGCGACAAATCCAGTTTGTAAACGTTCAGCAAATTGGATACATCGGTAAGTTCCATTCCGCTGAGGTAAATCGTAAACATTGGTGAGTCGGTGCCGACACGTCCTTGATCTTTACACACTTCCGCAAACTCAGAGTGTGCACACCAGCGAGTGCTGAGATGTCGCGTACAGTATGCCTCCACATTCAGAAAGGTCCAGCTTGTGAATGCCGCCCAGATGAGAAACGTCCCGCACACCATAACAGCCGCTGAGAACTGAATGAGCGTGTGCACACGGCTAAGTGGCGACACGTCGACGAGATTATCACAGCATCTTAGATTGAGAGTATGCACACTGGAGAGCCCCGTCACATCTGTTACCCAAAAATTCTCACTCAGGTCAAGAGAATGCACACGCCCAAGGAAAGCCACTGGGCCGCTCAACCCACGCACCAAGCGAATTTGCGATAGATTGAGCGTGTGGTTATCGCCAAGTGAGCCTACGCCCTCGAGCGGCACGTTTGTGGATAGACGTAGAGTATGGACACGTGCAAGACATGCGACATTGCGAGGGGATCGAACGTACCAGAAATCCATTCGAAACCCAGCCAAATTGAGAGTGTGGACGTTCGCGAGAGGAGATAAATCCTCAATAAGGTGACGCGCCTTTAACGACAGCGTATGGAGTCCCCGCACACTTGCCACGTCTCGAATTTTCGACCCAAGCATGTGCAATGCACGGAGATTGCCCAACTCCGGAGGAATACGCTCGAGGCTTCTGTGCGCTTGAATGGAGTCCCTGTCCAGCCAACTCACCGACACCACGCCGCGCAGCACAGCAATGGAAGCAAACGATACGTTGGGACAGTCGATAAGAGAGACAGAGCGAGCGGCGGCGAACATTGATACATCCGATATCTCAGCACTACGAAGTACGACACGTTGGGGACAGCCAATGGCCGGCAACGACTGAAACCGTCTGCGATGTCTATAGAACGCAAACTGACACTGCGCGATACAAACAGGCCAAAGCAGTGAGCACAGGCCAACGCAACCCCAGCCACACCCCTCTCCGCACACGCACACACAATATGGACAGCGCATGTTTACACTCGCCACTCGAGGCAACGAGTGGAGCAGTGTGGCGTTGTGTGCGTCTTTTCATAAACAGAAAAATAGAGGAAGTTTTTGCCGAGATTTCGCTAAGCAATAGTACAATTTCCGAGAACTCGCAAAACTCCGACCCACGCTGGAATGTTTCATGTGTCAGCAGTGCACGAAGTTGTTATGAACTCAGAAAGCCTCGTGAAACGCAAAAAGTCGTCTTCCGGTGTCATTGTATTGGACTGTCATAGAAAATGATGGTGCGTGAAGCGCTGTTGCTCTGTGCGTGCGCGTGTCGCTGTGGGGTTGTGCGTGCGCGCGTTGCTGGGGGTAGTGCGCGCATGTGTGGCTGTGTGCTGTGCATGTACCTGTCACTGTGGGGTTGTGCGTGCACGTGTCGCTGTGGGGTTGTGCGTGCATGTGTGGGCTGTGTCTGTGCGTGCGGGTGCTGCTGTAGTTTTTGTGCATGTGTGTGTAGCTGTGTCTGTGCATCGTGCGATCGCGTGCGTGTTGTGCGCAATGGGCTCACCGCCCCTCGTGCTCAACACAGCTCGCCAAGGAGGACGAGGTGGACGCGGAAGTCAACTGGGAGGACCAGCAGAAAATCAACATGTTCGGTCGCCTCAACAACCGAAAAGACGAGGTGCGTCGTGCGCTGATTTGCGCCCTTTTCTGGCGTTTTGTGCCCTGCGTCCTCCTTGTTCTGTGTTGTGTCTGAGCTCACCTTTCTCTTTGACCCGGTGTGTGTATTACGTGCAATCTGCGTGCGATCTTGTGTGTGTGTGTGTGTGTCTGTCTGAGTTCCCTTACTCTTCTACGGGTCTTTGGCATCTCCTTCGGTGGGGCGTCCCAGCCCGCCCCAGTGCTGGCCGGGTGTTATTGCGTGCGGTTGCCTCCGCCTGTGCTGTCCCGTGAGCTCATGCGTTATATTGTTCTCTGTGGCAGGTGGCGGATGAGCTTGAGGCGCGGAAGAAGGAGCGCGACAACGTGAAGGATGCCGCTGACGAGCTCTCGCTTCTCGAGGGCGACCAGGACATTGTGAGATATCCTCAACAGCGTCCGACTATTTCCCGGCTTTGAAGAGCACTGGACCCTTCTCCTACTTCAGTTGCCGTTCTTGTCTCGCACATTGTGTCTGTCATTCGGACACTCTTCTTTTATTCCACTGTTCTGGGGAAGTTGTCGTGGGCATTCTCCTTGACCGCCGTCTTCTCTCTATGAGCACCTTTAAGCTCGGGGAGGTGTTTGTGCACGTGAGCAACGAAAAGGCGCAGGAGCTGCTGAACGAGAAGGTCGCAAAGTTGGACGAGGAGGTCGAGCGACTCACCAACGAGGTGCGAACCCCTCGTTTTCGCTCGCGTACTTCGTGTTGCATATCTTTGTTTATCTTCGTTTACGTGCGCTTGAGTTCTTGCAGTTAGTCCCCTGTCACACGCGCGGAACACACACACACACACACACGCACATATTCACACACACACACGCGTACTGCAACACACACATACACACACGCACTCACATTCCCACACACACACGCACACACATTCACACACGCACACGTGCAACACGCACACACACACACACACACACGTACGCACACACACACACGTACGCACACAGCCTTTGCAATGTTGATATTCGCGCTTCATTTTCTCGTCTCGAGCTTCCATTCTCTTCGTCTTCGTCCGCTCTTATTCAAACAATGGCCCCTCGGTTTGCGTGTGCAGGTTGAGAGCATCAACTCGACCATGAAGCAGCTCAAGGTCAGCCTATACGCCAAGTTCGGCAAGTCGATCAACCTCGAGGCTTAGAAACATACACATAGTAGTGTGTGGACATCGGTGTGTGCTCCCATTTCAATCCAGCGCCTCATGGCGCACCGTGCACGCACGCCGCAACGCCGCCCACGCACGCACGCGCACACGCAGCACGCACGCACACGCACTCGTAGTTTTGCGAAATGGCTCATCGACCTGGGTGGTTGACGAGCTGACGCCCGACGAGATAGCGGTCGTCGCGCACGGCGCTGTACAGCGCAGCAATCCCCGAGCGAATCTGTGGCAAAAAATGCGAAACTGCTGCAACCAATACGAACGCCTGGAAGCCATGGCGGAAGGCGAAGGCTTCGGCCGTGTCGCCGAGCCCTGCGGAGACGGCGTGTCAACGACCGGAAAAAAGAACGACAACATCAGAAAAAAAGAAAGACAGGACAACATAGTCATTCACGTACAACCCACAAGCACACTTACCAAGGGCAGGCACAAGACCCCTCGCGACAACGTATGGGACCGCGAGCGCGAGCGCGAGATTAGAACACAACGGCAACGCGATGCGCCTTAGCGTGCCGACCAGCCCAATCGCCGCAAAACCATTCAACTCCCACTGCGCAACGGGTGAAGGGTAAGGAAACTTGAAAGAAGGCGACGATGGGCACAGGGCACAAGCGCCCGACGCGTGACGCACCTCCGCCACGGCCGCCTTGAAATCCGAGTGGGGCATCATTGGAAGCAGCGTGTGCGCAAGCTTGAGATAGAGTACGCCGAGGGCCCAGTCCTGCGCACGCGGAACATCAGAGGGTGCTTCAACACGCCGCATTTGTGCCAAAGACAGAGCAAGAGTAACACTCCCACCGCACAAACAGCACATGTACAATAAGGTGACATTCGATCGCACGCACCTGGCCGAGGTGGAACAGCGGCGTCTCGCTGAGCGACACGCGGCTTGGCACGACCACCACGCAGTCAAAGAGGAGCCCAAGCTGCAGCGGCAAAAGTCCGCCGAACACGGCCATTATCACCGCCGCTGTCGACGCCTGCGACAGCGCACCAAAGAGAGCATCAACACCGACGCCTCAAACACGACACACCGACACACCGACACACACGCACACGCACGCACGTACGCACAACACTAAGAGCCCACCTTCTTGGCGAACGACTTCACGGCGGCTGCAATCCATCCCCAGTTGCTCGCCCACATCCACAGCGTGCGCGCATGTGCGACGATGGCACTCGCGGCCCAAATGCAGTACAGCCCAATCATGAACGTGTACATCTCGTGGACGCCGTCGGCGGTCACCCAAGCAGCGACAACGCGGCCAATCACAACTGCGCGGACATTATAGATCAGAAAAAAATAATCGCAAACGGATGGAACAACGACGAGGTAATCGAGCGGCAAACAAGTCGGGTCCATATATTCCGAAAGCAAACAAGCGTGTGTTACAGCCGCCTACATACCCGGAGCAACAACGACGAGCGTGTTGAACGTCGCCATCGTCAGCCACGCGATCACCACGAGAGCGATGACCCTCGGAACGAAGGCCGACGGCCGCCTGTACGGCACAAAGGGATCCCCGTTGGGCAGCGCACCCTGCACGAGCTCGCCTTCTTCCGCTGGCGCTCTCTGCGGCCGTTCGCGCGGGCGCCCTTGCGGCTGCTGTCGCCGGCGCCGTCGTGCATGCTCCTGCGGCCGTTCGGCGTGCCGTCCCTCCGCCGCGCGTTGTGGGCGCTCCGGACCGTCACGCCCTGCCGCAACTCGCCGCGGGCGAAGAATTCGCCGCGGCTCCTCCTCGACGTCGTTGTCGCTCGGAGAATCGGAGTCGCCGCCGTTATACGGCTGCTCATCGCTATCGTCGCTGCTGTCGTCGTCCTCCGAGTCCTCGTTCGCGGCATCCACAGACGCGATGCGGCCCTTGAGTAGATACGACTCGAGGTCGAGGACGTAGCCAACGACCACCGCCCAGCGCGTCAACAACCACTCGAATTTGTCCCGCGGGCGGAGGCGGTCGGCGCAAAACGGCACCGCAAGGTTGAAGAGGAGGAGATCGACAGGGACGTCCATAATAGACGTGCCGAAAGTCAGGCGCAGCGGCACGAGCGATGGCACAAGGCGGCGAATGACGGCCACCGGGACGTACACGTTCAGCAAGACGACGCCGCCGTAGAGAACGATGGACGTGGCGAGGCGACGGATGTGACGCAGCATGGGCAGCCGCACCATCTCGCGGACGGGGTGGAAGTTTGGATTGTTCGGATCCCGCAGGAAGAACAGAATGCCCGGCCGAAGGGAGTCGCGGACGACCGAGACAAAAGACCCAAAGTGGAACATGAACACCATCCCGAGCATCCAGTGGATGGCGGCCGACGACACCGGCATCGACAGCGCCATGCGTCGCCGCGTGTCGAGTGTCAGGCCAAACAGGTCCAGCGTGCAGAGGTCCAGCCACCACCCGAAGCCCAGGGGAAAAAAGACGAGCTCGCACACGAGCAGGAAGCACACCTTGAAAAACGTCGACACCATCCACGCGACGCGCGACAGTCCGGACATGCGCGGCGGGTTCTCGCCCGCGTTGGCCGACGCCGCCGCGGCCGTCGCACGCGAAGACACCACGGCCCCTCCAACGATCAGAAGGAGCGAAGCGGCCGATCCGATTGCCACATACCCAACAAACACAGTGAGGCTCGCGTCCAGCTTCGACGATCCCGTGATCCATTTCGAAGTCGGCGCAGTTGCCGAGGGCTCGCGGGCGGCCAGTGTCACCGATCGCACGGCCTCTCCCGTGATGTAAGGCAGGTACCCAAACATGAACACGAAGCACGCGATAAAGACGACCGCCCAGAACGCGTGCACGGCCACGCGCGTCACCGGCCCCGAGAAGCCGAGAAAGTCCGGCAGATTCACCTCGTCGCCGTTGCCGTCCAAGATACCGAACATGCCGCCGCCCTCCCCGCCCAAGTCGGCGTTGTTCGCGCCTTCGTCCGGGCGGTCGTCGTCGTCGGCGTCCGCGGCGGCGTCGGGAAAATCGGCGGGGTCGACATCAAGCCACCCGCCGTTGTTTGCGCGGCGGTCGTTGCCGTCGACGGGCGCATCACCGGCATCGTTTTGCGCAATTTCCGGGAAAATTTCGGCCATGCTGGCGACGATGAAGTCGCGGAGGCTCATCAGGCTGAAGAAGAGCACCACGGTGGTCGACGCCACGACAAAGCCCAAGAGGCAATCGGACGCAATGCTCCTGCAGAGGGAGGGGAGCGTCGGTAAGGGAGATGCAGCGGAAAAGAATAGCGCAAATTAGACAGGCGCAGTGGGGACAAAGGTAGCGCAAACACAAGGCGGCGCGACTCAATGCCCGCTCTTGTCTCTTGTTTTGTCAAGTCGAGAGCATTGCAGCACACCTGAGCATCGACGTTTCCGCGCCTGCGCTCTCCTGGGCCTCGCCTTCCTCGTCCAGCGAGAAGAGCGCGTGCCATATGCGGCTTGTGGCGAAGGGAACCGCCGCCGCCCAAACGCAGACAACAAAGGCGAAGCGGATCCATTTTTGCGCCATGCGGGCGATCCGCTGCGATTTCCATTCGCGCAATTAGAACCATTGACCACACGCACACAAATACGGCCACAAACATACACGCGCACGCGCACACACGCTCACACACACACACACACACACACACACACGCACAAAGACAACCACAAACTTACACGCGCACGCGCACACACGCTCACACTCAAAGCACCCTCACACACACACACACACACACACACACACACACACACACACCGCGCGCGCGCGTATATGCACACGCGGCCTGTAAGGCGCAATCAGACCCTCACCTTGATAACTCCCGCGACAAATTCTGTTGCCCCCAGCCTGCTCGGCATTGCCGCCGAATACACTGGTCGGAACGCAATGGGATGCTTGCACACCTCGCAGTTCTTGTGTCGCGAGTGGCGCAGCCATTGCAAGAGACTGCGACGCATGAGACACGTCAGATCGCATCCAAGCAAAGCTTGCGTTATCAACGTACCAGTCCTGGTGCACATAGCGAATGCTCCCAGTGCAGAGGCACGGGTGGAAGAGAGGGTGGTCGTCGGATCCCTCCAGCCGACAGACGCGGCAAATATCCTCTGTTGAACGGGCTGATGAGTAAGGCACAAATGACCCAAAATGATGATCTTCAACGCACGCACTGAAAGTGACAGTCACCTTCGTCGTCCATGGCAAGTGGCGCTTGCGCGCGACAGCCCTCGTGGCAACAGCTACATGTGTCTCGTGCCGCGAACAGAGCAAACAGAGAGACTACGAAGCAATTAGCGCTCAAGGGCCGCTTCAAGGCGTTGCGTTTGCAGAGATGCCCCAACGAGACATAAGGAAGGAAGTGGTGCGATGCTTGTAAGCCCCCATTCGATAACGCAACTAATTTCCTACAATGGGTACAATTTTCCAATTACACCTAATAAGGTCTTTTATTGTCTTGTGGTGTATTTATAGGGTATTTATGCCGATTTGTCACGTGACCATGGAGAAGGATTGTTCGTTCAGTCCCTACCAGCTGTTTCTCTTTTCACAAAACGCACCTGCCCCACTGCTCCACATTCGGACTCTGCGCAAGAGCACTAGCACATAGCGCCATATCCGTTGTCTTTCGGTGCGCGCTGCTTCCATCTTTCGTGGGATTCGCAGGGGGTGCGCGTGCGCGGGTAGCTCTGCCTTAGGGCCACTTGCGCCCTCGCAAGAATGACTGAGCGCTACGGCTTTAGTTTGACGACGTTCAGCCCGTCGGGCAAGCTCGTCCAAATCGAATATGCTCTCCAGGCCGTCACTAGCGGCACAACTTCGATCGGCATCAAGGGTGCGTAATTTTTCACTGCTTGAAGATGTGCTCTCGTACACACTACACAGGCTAATGTTGATTACGCGCAGCCACCAACGGTGTTGTGATCGCGACGGAGAAGAAGTTGCCATCGGTCTTGATCGACGAGTCGTCGCTCAACAAGGTGGCGAACATAACGAAGACGGCGGGCGTCGTTTACAGTGGCATGGGCCCTGATTCGCGCGTGCTTGTGCGCAAGGCGCGGCGCTTGGCACAACAGTACTTCCGGGTGTACGGCGAGGACATGCCCGTGTCGCAGCTCGTGCGTGAAATCGCCACTGTTATGCAGGAGTACACTCAGTCGGGGTGGGTGCTTGTGTCCATTCAACGACTCCCCGATGCCCCATGTGTTGGAGTTGGCTCACGGTATTGTTCGCCTGTGCGCTTGCAGAGGCGTGCGGCCGTTTGGCGTGTCCCTCCTTGTCGCCGGTTGGGACTCGGACAAGGGTCCGTCTCTTTATCAGGTCGACCCCTCGGGTTCGTACTTTGCGTGGAAGGCGTCGGCGATTGGCAAGAACATGGTGAACGGCAAGACGTTCCTCGAGAAGAGGTGCGGTGTTGCTTGTGCGTTGCAGCATATGTCTAATGTGCCGTAATTGCATTAGAAACAGGGGCCATGTGTGTGCACGTGCTGATGTGTGCGTTGTTGCGACAGGTATAACGAGGACATTGAGCTTGAGGACGCCGTGCACACGGCCATTCTCGCGCTGAAGGAGGGCTTCGAGGGCCAGATGACCGAGAGCAACATTGAGCTCGGCATTGCGACGAGCGCCGGCTTCAGGCAGCTCTCAACTGCGGAGGTCAAGGACTATCTTGCGGCCATTTTGTCTTGAGCGCGCGACTAAACAAGCAGAACGTGTCTGAGCGTTTCTCTTTCTGGAAGTCCACACTGCTATCTCTGCCGCATTATTCGCGACACTAATCGGATGAAACGGCGAATTGTCATTGCGAATTGTCGTCGAATTAGGCCGGAGACAGCCTCCACAGCGCCCTTGGGCCAGCACACGACATACATACGCGCGCAACGCCACGAGACTGCTATCAGTCCTTAAGCACCTGCGCCATGTCGTCCACCGCGCGCTGGTGTGCGATGGCGTCTGCCTCGTCTTCAACACTATCGACGTTCTTCAGTGCGATTGTGCGTATGCCAGCGCCGGCACCCGCGCCAATACCAAGTCCCGCCATGCACGCGCCGATCACCGCAGCACCCTGGCGGTCGCGTCACAATTTGTCAGGACATAGAGAGCCTGGGGACAAGCGCGTGCACGACGCACAGACCAAAGCACATTCACACCTTCAGACCGGCGAGGACGCCCACGGGGCCCGCCACAAGCCCACCGAGCACGGCACCGACGAGCGGATATGCGCCCACTTGATATCTCGACGCCTTGTCACATTGGAAGTTAAAATTCAAAACAACGCACCATGGGAATGGATGGCCAGTCAGACAAATCTCTGGTCTGTCTGTTTACCTTCTTGAGGTCCACTTTGCCCGCTGCCACCATGTCACGCGCCTCCGCGATATTGCCCTCGATCGTGTTGACTTGCGCCGCCTCGCGCTGCAACACACGACGACATGTGTCGTCAGTCAATGGATGCGGCTTCAGCAACGCAGAGTAAATGCGGCAAGACGCGCACCTGCACGTGACCGGCAAGCTCCGCGAACAGTCCGTGCAACTCGGTCAGTTCAGTGACGAGCTGCTCCATTTCGCGCTCGCGACGGCGGTCCACAACGACCACCGGCACCTGTTCTTGCCGCTGTTCCTGACGAAGGGTGCTCCCGTGCCGTTGGCGGAGCGTGTCAGGCGCACCAACGCCGCCCTCAAGGGTGCGCGCGTCTTCGCCCGCTGGCGCAGCACTCCCGGTCACAACCGACCGCTCAACAAAGGCCGGCGACCCTGTAGAAGCACAATGCAACAACTTAGAAACAAGAAGATGGGAGCGAGTGACAAGAGGAAGGGCCGGCGGAGGAGAAAGAGAAGCTGAGCACGCACGAATCACGCACGCACCCTTGCACTCCATCATGATCGTGTTGACCATCTTGCATGCCCGAGAGAACATTTCCGCCACGCGTCCGTACTGAAGGTAGAGCTCGCGCATCTTATAATGCACAGACTCAAAGTCGCCCCACTCGGCCATGCGCGCAACAACGCCGGACAGCTCCGACAGCATCTCGTGAATCTCTGTGGACGACGCGGAAGCGCGTCTCTTCTCTGCCGCGAGGTGCGTCGTAATCTCGCTCACGTCCTCGCTCCTCAAGTTTCCCACGTGCTGACACTGCGAAGAGCGACGCCGTCAGAAACAGACAAATTGACTTCGTTGCATGACAAGAAGCCAACCGTCTTCATCAACAGCCGAGTGCTGCGTAGACACAGACACCCACTAGTTTGAGCAATCGCGCGCAGCTGCTCTCCATTTTCCGCATCTGCGCCGTCAGCGCAAGCACCAAACTGTCGAAGCGCTCATTGAGCAGCTCAAGGGGCTCCAAGTCCGCTGCACGCGTAATCAATTAGTACAAAATCCGCACATCGTCAGTACCTGCGCACTCTCAACGAAATTCGCGCACACCCACCATTTTCCTCTGGCAGAGGACCGCCCGGAATTCCCGCGGGTGGGGCAATGGAGACGTCCCCGGGCAACGGACGTCGCCCGCTTACGACGTCCTCGAATGACATGGAACTAAAAAATTGTTCTCAAAAAAACGAAACGATGGTGTGAACGGAGACGCGGCTGTCGAGGAGCGCCACAGGAAGCTTCCTAAACACCACTCTGATAGGCTGTTGTCTCCTTACGAGCGCAGTATTGCTCCTGCAGCAGCTGAGCGCACGCTTGAGTTGGGTTGAGTGTGAGTTGTGTGCGAGTTATTCTTCTGCTTTGGGCGGGCCAGTTATCGCCGACGGACCAATTATTCAGTTCTGGCTGATCAGGGGTACCCCTGAAATGTGATGACGTATCACCGTTTTTAACGACATCTCGGAAGAATATTGTTACTTCGCACGTGCTGTTACCACAACTCGGAAATTGACGGCTCCAAAAAACTGCGAAGTTGTATTCACGAAAACGCGTTAGTGAGTGAGCCATGGCGTCGAAAGAGCCGTCATATGCAGAGCGCGCTGCGCTCTGTACCAATGCCTGCGCTCGCGCACTGTTTGAGGTTATGTCGCGGAAGCGCAGCAATTTGTGTGTCGCCGTCGACGTCACCAAGAAGGAAGAGCTGCTCGCCATCTCGGACGCGATTGGCCCGCACATATGCATGCTCAAGACGCACATCGACATCATCGACGACTTTGATGCGGGACTTGCGCGCGATCTGTCGGCGCTTGCGCAGAAGCACGACTTTCTGATTTTTGAGGACCGCAAGTTTGCGGACATTGGGAACACGGTCAAGCTGCAGTACCGCGACGGCGTCTATCGCATTGCCGACTGGGCACACATCATCGACGCGCACGTGGTGCCTGGGCCCGGCATTGTGGAGGGCCTGCGCGAAGTGGGCGTGCCGAAGGGCCGCGGTCTCCTGCTGCTGGCGGAGATGAGCTCAAAGGGTTCGCTGGCAACGGTGCGTGCACGGCCTGCCACTGAATGCGCTGTGCCGTCTCTAATACTCTTCTATTCATTGGGCAGGGCGCATACACGGAGGCGGCCATTGCCATGGCGGCGTCGTACCCCGGTGGGTGTTCCGTCAGGTCGATTTTTCACTGAGATTGCTAGCTCCGATCGTACTGACAATAGGCTCAACGACAACACACAATGCAGACTTTGTCATTGGCTTCATCACCGGACGGCAACTTGTGCGAGACCGCCCCCAGCTGCTTCACTGCACGCCCGGCGTCAGTCTCGCCGACAGCGGCGATTCCCTTGGTCAGCAGTACCGCACCCCCGAGGACGTGATCGCGGGCGGTTCCGACGTCATCATCGTCGGCCGTGGAGTGTACGCGAAGGGCGACGCCGGAGAGAACGCGCGTCGGTATCGCGAGGCGGGATGGGCCGCGTACTGCAGGCGTATTGGGCGCGATTTGTAATCGCCCCCTCCGCACTTGGCACTTACGCTAAACGCCTTCCACTCTTAAAAAATTCGACGAATACGTTATAGTACTGGATTAGGAAGCAGTCCCCCCCCTCACAAGTGCTTGCTGAATTCGACGATATGTTAAAGAGTACTTGATTTAGAAAGCGCCTCACAAGTGCTTGCTGGGAACATACTTCTTGGCGGAAAGACTCCGCGCAATAATGCGCGCGGTCGACAGCCGGAAGAGGCCGTACGCAAAGCATGGGACGATCGCGAGGGTGGCGAGACCGACCACTGCCACGTGCGTCGAGTACTTGTAAGGCAACAGGACGGCCTCGGAGGGGTCGGCGGGGTTGTAACGTGCCGTGATGCCTGATCGCAAGGGGAGAATGCTGTCGAGACGCTCGCGTGCGACGGCGCGGTCGGGCGAGAGGGGCCCCGTCGTGGTCTTCCCAAACGACACGTAGTTTGAGTACACCGGCTTGCCCGTTTGCGGGTGAGGGTACACAAACCTGAGAAGAGAAGCAAGACGCACCGTATAGAACATATCGCAGAGTGGGCGATCGTGCAGTCACTAGAAGCGAACATAATCCAACTGACGCAACGGACGCGATCACGCAAGCACGCACCAGCACTGGCCCTCCCACGCGCCCTTCGCATTCGGCGGCGCAATTTCCACAAGCGGCGCGGGCACTGGCGCGTCCTTTGTGCCAGCGACAGGCGCTTGTTGTTGGCCGTCCTCACGGCCACTCGCGAGCCCGCTGAGCCGCACGTGCCACTTGATCGCATTCCACTTATCCGCGGCATCGCCCTCCACGAAACGAAGCGTCGTCTGCAACGGAACCATACAGCAAAATGAGCCACCCTCAAGGCGCTTCACTCTCACGCAGTTCAAGTGTCCATCACGAAACGAAGATGCCCCGTGTGATAATGCGACGCACCTGTACCACCATCCCCTTCACTGGCTTCCAAAAGAACGTCGAGAGCGCCCGCCACACGTCCTCCGACGCCCCAAACATCACTACAAAGCACGAACTTGCCGCCGCGAAACTCAACGACGCCGCCATCCATTCTCGGTTCACTGCCTCGCGGCTGTCTGACCCATACTTGCGCAGAACGTGCTGTGCACGCAGGCTTGCCCTTCCTGCCATTGGAAACAGTTTCAGCAACATGGCGCGCAGAGAAGCAGCTTTTTTGTTTGAAATCCACTCACCGCCAAAAGTACGACCGGCCGATGTGTGAAAGCGCGCCACGGCCGCTCGTGCGAGCCATGCGCGTGAGAGATGCATCGCTAATGTCGTCCTTTTTCGATGTTTGAAGTCTTTTTTTTGCGCTGGCACAAACAACGGGATAGTTACAAGAGTTCTTCACAGTCTTCCAAAGAAGCAGGCGACGCGCAGAGGGCAGTTTGACGGTTGGTATTGTGTGCCGGTATGTGCTTTTTGTGCGACGCTCAACACGGCATCAGGCTATTAGGGGCCAGCACGTGCGCCCTGGTGACATGATAACACCCACCCTCCGCTGCATCACGGTCAAGGTGATGCTGACGCACTGAAAGCAGCGAACGGCCGCTCGTGTTGTGAATCAGATTTGAATAGCGACTCTCGTGGGCGTGCACTCCCGTCAACCATGGAGACGCCCACAGACACCGCGACGGACGAGTACTTTGCGAAGCTGCAGGAGGTTCTGACGGCGGGATGTCACGAACAGCGCAAGGCGACGGGTGCGTCGTTTCGTTGCCAAACGCTGTTTGTGCCACATATGCGCCTTCTCTCTTTCTTCTCGCCAGTTGATGGGTGTTCACGTTCCATGACTGCGTATTGCACTATTATCTCTCTTCCTCTCGCCCCACGTGGCGTCGTTCGTGTGCTGATAGGGCCTGTGCCACATGCTTCAGATTGCCACCAGCTGGGCGAGTTTTTGCAGTCCGTGCGCAAGGACTTTGAGGGCGCCGCCGCGGCGTTTGGCGTGTCGTGCAACAACATGGACATGCCGGAGAGCTGCTTTCACCTCGGCACCCTGCACCTGGTCGGGAAAGGTGCGGCCCGCTTTTTGTGCTAGTCAGTGTGAGATCACACCTTGAAGACTGAAAACGGGTTTCGTTATAGTGAACGCATAACAATGACAGCTTCCCCGTCCGGGCGCAGGAGTTCCGCAGGATCCGCAGAAGGGCGCCGAGTACTACGAGCGCGCGTGCGCCAAGAACAGCGCGGGGGCGTGCAACAACCTCGGCCTCATGCACTGGCGCGCCACTGGGGGCGTCCCGCGCGACTTTGAGCGCGCCGTGCGTCTGCTGCGCAAGGCCTGCGATCTCAACTTCCCCAACGCGTGCTTCAACTTGGGTGCGTTGCATCTCATGGGCGACAGCGGAGCGAACCCGGAGACGGCGGGTGGCGACGCGCCCGCGCCGTACAAGGACCGCGCGCTGGCGTTCAAGTGCAGCGTGCGCGCGTGCGACCTCGGCCACGTGTACGGGTGCGTCAATGCCGCGCGCATGGCATCGCTGGGCGACGGCGTACCCAAGGACGAAGCGCTTGCGGCGACCCTCCGCGAGAAGGCCGAATTGGCGCAGAAGGCGGGCACAAGCGAGTTCTCGTTCAAGCCAAAGTGAGCGATTCAGGCATAGCCGCTTCACTGTCGCTTCGCCCCGTTCAGTCGCGCCGAACGACGCCCGGGCGTTGCGAAGGCGGAGACGGGGTTCTGCTTGGGGTTGCGAGGGGGGCGCTTGGTGCGCTTGGCGGGTGCAGCGGCGCTGTCGGAAGCACCGGCCGCGGCGACGACATTCGTGGTGGGTGCCGGTTCATCCGCGTCCAGCTTGCGCTTACGCGGCGCGGGTGAGGCTTCGACGGGCGATGTAGTCTTCTTTCTGGGGCGTTTTGGGGAGAGGACTTTGGTTGTGACAAGGGCGCCGCGCTCGTCCGTCACACGGGCCTCAAAGCGCTTGAGATCGCCGCTGAAGAGCACCTGTGAGGCGCGTAGACAGAGGAAAGATAAACGGCCGAGTACGTGTGCCCGAAATCTCACCCATTACAGCTAAGCAATTGACAGCTTACATGCGCAGATGCGTGAATAAGCAAAGTCAGGACTCTCGCAGGCAAAAGGCGCACAAGTGCGTGCGTGCGTGCGTGCGTGTGTGTGTGTGCGTGTTTGCGTGTGCGTGCATGTGTGTGTGTCTGTGTGTGTGTGTGTGTGTGTGCATATGTGCGTGCGTGTGTGTGTGTGTGTGTGTGTGTGTGCTACCCACCGAGTGCGCCCATCCCGCGTACTCTCCGAACATCTTTCGAAAGTGGTCGCCGATTTCGCGGTACACGCGGTCGGTGAGCGTTTTTGTCGCCAGGTGCGGCAGGTAGTCACGTGCAGCAATCTGCCTGGGGATGAGGAAGGGTGCGACCGTTCAGATGATGGACCACATAGACAGACAGCCATCCCTTTTCCCTCCGCATTCCCTCGCGCACACACACGCACGCACGCACACACACACACACACACACGCACACACACACACACACACACACGCACGCACGCACACACACACACACACACACACACGCACGCACACACACACACACACATGCACACGCACACGCACATGGACGCGCACGCGCACGCGCGCCCCCCCGCACACACACATGCACCCGCACCCGCACACACGCACACACACATGCACACGAACACGCACACCCACACCCACACACCATATATTCTCTCTCACACTCCCTGACGCAAACACCCACCACAGGTGCGTGTCGACCGGCACGGCGCCGTGCTTGTCCAGCGACATGAGACACACACAGTCCGCCACTTTTGCGCCAACGCCCGGCAGTTCCACCAGCGCGGCGTGTGCCTCGTCATACGGCACCCCACGCAGGGACTCCAGGTAACGCGAGCCTCCCTTCGCGACAACAGCCGCCGCACTCTGCTGGATGAACCGCGCGCGATAGCCAAACCCTAGCGCACGCAACTCGCCCTCCACCGACGGGTCCGCCAGCGCCTCGGGGGAAGGAAACGCGTGATACGCAACGGAGGGCGACGACGGCGACTGTTCTTCGGTCTTGATGCCCACGTGAACAGGAGTGCCGTACCGCGTGCACAGGCGCTCGACCTGCGCGCACAATCATGCGTAAGTACGCAGCGGCACCCATACCCCACCCCCCCCCCCCCCCCCCCCCCCCCCCCCCCCC